>JAXCGZ010002070.1:27500-37500 GCA_037179515.1 Halocaridina rubra | reverse complement strand
ATGTCTTTATATTTTGAATACTCATTAATAAAAAAAAGTGATGAAAAGAGCCTGTTGAAACCTTTTAACCCCTTTGAGTAATACTACTATATCCAGTAGGGAGAAAGAGTGAGCGCGAGAACTAAGTAGCGTTAGGGGTAGGCAGATGGGTAGCGGGTTAGGGGCAGACCCTATTGCTATTATTCAATTAGGTAGTGTATTATAATTCTAACAAAGAAGCTTTCACACTTTAGGGTATTTTATCTTGAGGTAATAATGGTTTTGTGTTAATAATTAGAGTAAATGGCGCTTAAATAAAGATAAAATGTAGATATACTATATATATATATATATATATATATATATATATATATATATATATATATATATATATATATATACATATATATATATATATATATATATATATATATATATATATATATATATATATATATATATATATATATATATATATATATATATATATATATATATATATATATATATATATGAACGAGAGAGAGAGAGAGAGAGAGAGAGAGAGAGAGAGAGAGAGAGAGAGAGAGAGAGAGAGAGAGAGAGAGAGAGAATATGATGAAAATAATACTAGTTGAGCTCATTATGCTTTGAGAGAGGAAAATAAATATAATCTCAAATGAGCTCATTATACTTAGAGAGAGAGAGAGAGAGAGAGAGAGAGAGAGAGAGAGAGAGAGAGAGAGAGAGAGAGAGAGAGAGAGAGAGAGAGAGAATGGTGAACATTGTCTCAGTTGAGCTAATTTTTCTTTGAGACAGAGTTGAACACCATAAGGTATTATGGCCAAGGAAATAATGGTTTTCTGTAAATAATTTTTTGAGTACATGGCATCTTAACATAAGTGAAAAAAGAAAAGAAAGGTAGAGATTTAATACATATAAAATTTAAGCAATATATTTTGTTGACATCTTCAATTAGGACTCGCACATCGCTAGGCCTAGTGCCTGTTAAAGTTCTCGTCTGTGCATCACAAATACATATATTCACACGCAATATTCAGATCACAGCTTTCTATATGTAAAAAAAAAAGCTTTTCAGTACATAACTAACGATAAAATGCCTGAAGAACTTGGCTAGAAGGAGCCGATCTAGCTTGGATAGACTATAACTTGCCAAAACACGAGCGCAATTCATAGCTAATTATATCATATTTGTTATACTTTAAGATATCTTTCTAAAATTATTTATAATATTTATTTAGTACGTATACATATTTTATTATAATTATCTTTTTTTTTCTATAATAATGGAATTGGTAGCAAAGTTGATATTAACTAAAAAAAAAAACAAACTTAATTCATTTTGTAATGCCCCTAGGTTCAATTTCATGAACTGTGATCGGTTTTACGTCACAGACTCCCTTTTCTATTAAGGGCTAGGGTGGCGCCTTCTTGCGTAGGACTTTTTAGTTTTGGCAAGTGCAACCGTTACCCTGAGTGCATACCCTTTCTAATCTCAGACCATGGCGGGCCTCAAACCCACGACCTGACGAATCAAAGTCGTGAGCGTTACGACTCGACCACGGCGGCCATATAGAGATGATAGTAATTATGACTCCCGAAGAAAAGAATAAAAAAATATTTACGTTAGATATTGCTTAAATGGCATTACTTGCAAAATATGTAATTTAGCCATAAATAACTTAATAGCATTAAACCACCCGGATAGCCTATGCGTGATTTGAATATGTAATTTTACCTTCTAGATTAAAAAAAATAAATAAAAAAAAAAAAAAAAAAAAAAAAAAAAAAATATATATATATATATATATATATATATATATATATATATATATATATATATATATATATATATATATATATATATATATATATATATATATATATATATATATATAATATGTTTGCCATTTTTTTTTTACTATTATTCCTCATTATAGCTGGCGTTGACACACTTATAATGAAACTGGGGAATTAAGGTTGGATGTACTTCCTAACGCTCCATGGTGGGTTCAATCACGGGTGTATCACATCCTGAGTCGACCGTTTTAACCACTGTGCTACCGCGGTTTTCAGTACACTAGCGGTAGTGATTACCCAATTATGACCTTAACTCTTAATAATAATAATAATAATAATAATAATAATAATAATAATAATAATAATAATAATAATGTTAGTTTGATAAGTATGTATCGTGCCCTGATTATCAAGTCATACGTCACTGCCGTGATAAGCACTGTAAATACATTGTTTTTATAAAAGTTACAATGGCTAGAGAAAACCTAAGGAAAGTTGAGAAGACGACGACGACGAAGGAGAAGAAGAAGTATATTTAAGAAAAAAAGAAAAACACTAACGCGTTAAAGATCCATACATTTCATTTTTTTTTTTTTTGCGATTGTGACACCAGGACAGGCCAAAAAGAATAAAAAAGAAAAGATAAAACTGCCCTTAACGGGCCTGGGCACTAAGAAAACAAAGTTAATAGAAACAATGATAGAGAGTTTTGTGACTTGTCAGATGTGAAGGGATAGTAAGATATGTGTAACAATTATCCTAGAATATTCTGTGTAGATTTAGGAGAGATTATACACTTATGTAGACCATTTTACTATGAAATAGAAAAAACATGAGAAGATGAGCAGGTTTTTTTTTTTAATAATTAGATGTACATACATACATATATACATGCATACATACATATACACCAGTCCTAAATAGACCTATATAACGACATCATTTTTACAACTATTATTTCTTTATTTAAATGTAGGTACGTATTCAGATAGACGCGCCGTGTGGTTGTTTAAGTAACTGAGAACGTTTTCGTAAACAGAATAATAAAGAAACAACAAAACATAGTCTTACAAGCGAGAAACCCTTCTTTAATATTTACGTCATCATGACGTCACTTGTAATGTTCAAGATGAAAACGACCAACTCGGTTACATTTACCCTAAACTCTTCTTCTTCTTCTTCTTCTTCTTCTCTCTTCTTCTTCTTCTTCTTCTTCTTCTTTTGGACAAACTAGTGCCTACTTTCGCTCCTGTTTCAAGTTTTTAGAAATGTGTGTGGAACTAATAATAATGTAGGCTATTTCCATATTCTGAATTTTAATCCAAGACATTAAATGAGTACTAGGCTATTATTATTTTTGTTCTCGAATGCATTTTAACAACTAGTTGAATGCGATTAGAAATGTCAAATTATACGTTAATCTTAATATATCTTATTTATCTTTAGCATTTATTAAATTCTTCTATGTCCCTCTTATATATTTAAATAATTCTCGAAGGAACAAATACATTATGTCAGGAAGAGAGTAATAATGAACTTCAAAGTGTACGAGGGGCAAAGAAAGAGAGGAGGAAAACCAAAGAGAAAATAGATGGAAGAAGAGCATGGGCGAAAGAGAAGAGAAAGACCAAAGAGAAGATAGATGGAAGTAGTGCATGTGGGAAGAAGAGCATGTGCGAAAGAGAAGAGAAAGACCAAAGAGAAGATAGATGGAAGAAGTGCATGTGGGAAGAAGAGCATGGATGGAAGAGAAGACAAAGACCAAAGAGAAGATAGAAGAAGAGCAGGTGCGAAGGAGTAAAATAAGACCAAATAGAAGGTAGATGGACGAAGTGCATATGGGAAGGAGAAAAATAAAAGCAAATAGTTGGTAGATGGAAGTAGAGCATGTGCGAAGGACAAAAAGACCAAAGAGAGGGTGGATTATCCGAGTTAAGGAATACACGAGAGAGAAGAAGAAATTGTTGCAGAAAGATGTAAATGAAAGACATTAGTTAAAAAGAAAAAAAAACAAACAGCGATTCCATATGAGACTGGAATTAGGAAGTGGGAAAAAGAATAAGTAAATGCTTCAGTCTCGTAACATGCCGATGGGGGGAGGATGGGATTCCTTTTCTCACGTTGCCAGATATTGATTATTAGAGTTGAGTTTGGGACCGTCCATTAACATGTGTCTGCCAGTGTACGTTCAGCTAGTGAGGAGAGTGGAAGTCGACGTCGGAATGGCTGAACATGATGTGGAAAACGGAGAGGAGGTTAGTGTTTTTATAAATACGTCATTGTAACTATATACTTACGAGTATATTTATATACCAGTAAGGTTTGCGAATGTGTGTATGTATACACGAATACTTGTTTATATCTTTATATATATTTCTATCGTGCGTATCGGATTAGTAACGGATAATCGGAAATATTTTTGTATGATTAGATTTTTTAAATCTTCCCATTTATTGCATTCATGTTAAAAAGATTTAGATAAGGTTGATAATAATTTTATTAACCGTGTTAAATGAAATATATATTGTGTGTACAATATATACACACGTTTCCTACTGTATAAATTGCAAACGATAAACACGCTTCTGTATCATACAAAACACACACAGTTGGTGCATTGGGAAACCATAAGAAATACATACTTAAAAGGTCTATTATTTTGCTGACCAAAGACAGAGTTTATTTTCCGTCTATCTGGCGTGCCTGAAATTCCCCTAGGAAGACCGAATTTTAATCTTATTTTATTTTTGTAGTTATTTACTGGTCGGTTGGTTGGTTTACTCTTATATATTTAAAAACATTTTATAGACATTTATTTATTTATATTGTTTATATCGCATTATTATTATTATTATTATTATTATTATTATTATTATTATTATTATTATTATTATTATTATTATTATTATTCCTCTGTTGTTATGTATATCGTACGGTTCAGCTTTTAAAATTCTTTCCATTCAGCATACCATGTGTATGCGCCATCAGGTGTACGAAGTACGTAATAGAACAGTTTTTAAAGAACTCAACACTTCGATATAGCCGAGATTAACTTACAATGAGAGAGAGAGAGAGAGAGAGAGAGAGAGAGAGAGAGAGAGAGAGAGAGAGAGAGAGAGAGAGAGATTTTGATAAATATTTTTTTTATGATTATGCATTAAAAATACAATTTATTTATAGAGTGAATTGAACATTTTCCTTAGACCGATTCTAAAATAAAGAGACTAGAGATTTATATCGCATGAAAGATTCCAAGACTAATTTTTTTTTTTTGCCTCAAATCAAAATTCCACGCATCTAATGGTGCACTCGGCGAAACTTCTGAGTTGACAGTGGCTAGTGCTGGAACGTTACTTTGTCCATTACCATAACTTTGGCTTTGATGTCATTGCCTCTCTCTCTCTCTCTCTCTCTCTCTCTCTCTCTCTCTCTCTCTCTCTCTCTCTCTCTCTCTCTCTCTCTCTCTCTCTCTCTCACATGACAGTTACGCTTTTGCCAATACTGTATTGCTATAATTTTGGCTGTGATGTTATTGCTTTTTGATGGTTAATTCAATTTAATGTTTTCGTTTTGATTTATACGCTCTCTCTCTCTCTCTCTCTCTCTCTCTCTCTCTCTCTCTCTCTCTCTCTCTCTCTCTCTCTCTCTCTCTCTCTCTCTCTCTCTCTCTCTCTCTCTCTCTCCATGCAGAAATTTTATGGTCGGATCACACAAATAATTTGTTGTGGTATGTTTTCATATATGATTTCAATATAAAGCGCATCCTGACTATGTTTTTATAATATTTTCTCTACTCTTTAGCTATGTTCTCCGCGATTTCATCATCTTATTTGTCACTTTACAATTGCGATGGTCTTATGATTTACACTTGTTGGTCTTGTAGTTTAGGCAGAGAAAAGAGTTGATGAAAATGGTACAAAAGGAAGACTTTTGCTTTACGTGCCTCTGATTTCTTGTGTGTGTGTGTGTGTGTGTGTGTGTGTGTGTGTGTGTGTGTGTGTGTGTGTGTGTGTGTGTGTGTGTGTAATAATGCAGTATCACATTTATTAAGTTTTTAAAGAAGCCAAGATTGAGTACTTTGTGTTTTAATTTTCTTTGTGTGTGAATGTGTCTGTGTATGTGAAATATATTGCAATATCGCATTTAGAAAGATTTTTAATATGTCTGAGTGTTGGCAATCTCTCTCCTTTCACTCTTAATATTTAAACAATCACGTTTTTTAATTATTATTACGTGTGTCATCATTCTTCTTTGTCATCAGCTTTTCCCACTTTCATGTAGAGTCGCTAAATGACACGTGTCAATATTACCTTTCAAGAAATCATATAATTAATTAGTTAATCAACGTATTATATGGGGGTGTTAATCGTTCCCTTCTGCAATTCATGCATGGATCGAGCGAGTAATTGATAGATAGATAGATAGATAGATAGATAGATAGATAGAGAGAGAGAGAGAGAGAGAGAGAGAGAGAGAGAGAGAGAGAGAGAGAGAGCAGCAGCATGGGATAAATGGAGTCTTCTGTAAATTGTGCATGGAGAGAGAGGTTGCAATATTTGAAAGATGTATCGTTCTGCAAGTTATGCGAGAGAGAGAGAGAGAGAGAGAGAGAGAGAGAGAGAGAGGAGAGAGAGAGAGAGAGAGAGAGAGAGAGAGAGAGAGAGAAACTGACTGAATATTTTGCATGATGAAAGCTGATTACTTTTATAAACGAACATATAAAATAACTCGTACATATTACCTTCAGTTGATTTTGTTATAAACCACTGTGATTTAGATATTTTCTTGCTCTCTTATGCCTTCCCTGTCGTAGAAGGCACCTAAAAGCTACAAAGAAGTTATGTTGTGACCATCCCGTTCTTTTTAAATTTTCCTTCTTGCAATGAAACTACAGAGAGAAGAAGTTGGAATGGACAGAGGAGCTTTCATTATTGGTAGTTATCCATTTCTTAGTGGGTTTTAAATGTGAATTTGGAGAGATTTCAGTTTTCATCTCTCTGGGGAGAGATATTTCTTGCTGTCCTGTATTTTCTATACAGGTCTAGCAATATCTTGGCAGCTCCCTCCCCAACCTGTATCTTCTCCCGGAAAACAACAGAAAAAGGAAGTGAGAATTGAGAGATCTCTTGTATAGGTACCAAATGTATGCTCATGTGTGTGTGTGTGTGTGTATATATATATATATATATATATATATATATATATATATATATATATATATATATATATATATATATTTCTTTCTTTGATGTCGGCTACCCCCCAATTAAAGGGGGAAACAACCAAGGTAGATACATATATATATATATATATATATATATATATATATATATATATATATATATATATATATATATATATATATATATACATATATAATATATATATATATATATATATATATATATATATATATATATATATATATATATATATATATATATATATATGTGTGTGTGTGTGTGTGTATGTGTGTGTGTGTATACATATATATGCAGTATATATATATATATATATATATATATATATATATATATATATATATATATATATATATATATATGTGTGTGTGTGTGTGTGTGTGTGTGTGTGTGTGTGTGTGTGTGTGTGTGATTACCTAATTGTGATTACCTAATTGTGTTTACGGGAAAGAGCCCAAAGCTCGTATCTTCCCGTCTCCTGATCGGTTCCATTTTATACTTAGTGATACTTATCATACCTGTCCTTAAAACTATGGATTGAGATAGCATTAACTACCTCCTCGCTTAGCGAATTCCAATTATCAACCACTCTTACACTGAAAAAGTATTTCCTTACATCCTGCGAAGAAGTTTTCTTACGAAGCTTCAAACTATGACCTCTAGTTCTAGAGCCAGCCATATCAAAATATCGATCCCTATCCACTTTATCATAACCATGAAGGAATTTAAAGACTGTCACCATATCCCCCCTCAATCTTCTAGCTTCGAGTGATGGTAAGTCTAATTCCCCCAGCCTCTCATCATAACTGAGATTGCGTATTTTTGGCACCAGTTTCATGGCATGTCTTTGAACTTTTTCAAGCTTAGCTATGTGCTTTTTCAAGTGCGGATTCCAAAAGGGGGCTGCATATTCGAGTTTTGGCCTCACATAGGTGTGTGTGTGTGTGTGTGTGTGTGTGTGTGTGTGTGTGTGTGTGTGTGTGTGTGTGTGTATTGTTAGCGTCGGGCTAATGTGAGCTAGAAGCCTTATGAGGTAGACAAGTGTAAAATGGGGATCATTATTAGCAAAGCAAGTTGCAAGAGCAAGCATGGTGCATGAACATTTATTTTAGCTACCATCTTCTTCTTCTCTCGTTTTTTACCTTTTTTTCGACTTCTCTATCACAATCTTTTCCCATATTTTTATGGGCTCGCTGTTTCCCACTAACCTCATGAAGAATAGGTTAGGTTTTGATATTAGCTCAAAGTGTGATTGCCGGATGCTCCTCCCAACACCAACCTTCTTTACTCTACCGGACCTGGGACCAGCAACGATTTGAGCTGACTTGCTCCCGCAGCGGCTGGGATAACACTAAAGGAAAGTTCTTCTTAATGAAAATGGGAAGTAGAGGTAGATTCCAGAAAGGAATAAATGAGCAGGTAGAAGTTGACTCACCTTTTCCTATTGTCTGCCAAGGTCATTTGATCTCATAAATATTATACACCTATTGCCCCATTCTTGGCAATCCATGGGTAAGGCAACGCCCATCATTTAAGAGCAGGATACCATTTGGAAAATGGGGACCGCCATAGTGTAGTGATAGAATGCTCGACTCTAGAGGTGACGGACACAAGTTTGAGCCCATGGCGGGGCGATAGGAAGGGTATCCAGGCCTAATTTCCCAACTTCAATCCGCCTGCGTCCATTAGTGACACAGAAAGGTTAAAAGAAAAAAGTCCATTTGAGAAATATCCCTCTAAAAAGTCTTTTATAGTTACACAAATTTTATTTAAGAGTTAAACTTCGGGATTTCCAGCCACAGGGTGAACATTTTGGCTTGGAGGTTCGAGTCAGTAACGACATCCGACTGTATAAAGCTTTGAGCTCATAACGGTATTAGTCTCCATGAGGCTTTTGAGATACAACGACCCCATATGAATAAAAGAAAAGCTGTGTAGGTCAGTATCCGTATCAACGGAGAATGTTGGTTTCAGGATGCACGAAGCTGTAAAACTGAGCCAATGGCAGTGAGATAAAAGACCTCATGGTATAGGAATAAATGTCGATAAAGAAGTGTTAAACATCAGAAAGAGGTTATAGTTGACATTATCAACATCTTGTAAGGAATCCATATCACTGTAGCCTCTCGCATCTTATAGTGTAGTTATTTAACCTGCGTGGTTAAATGGTTCTACACCACTGGAGGGGCACCACTATCCTTTCCTCTATGTCCCAAAGAGGTACTGGCACAGACGAACTACATAGGATCCACCTGTTTTCTCCATATTAAATTCTATGTATAGATTTGGGTACTATATAGTGAGAGAAATAAGAGAAAGATGGATTAGGCATGTCCTGAGGAGGGATGAGGGGTACGTTAGGAGAAAGATTCTGAAGATGGGGGTCTCATGCAAGAAAAATGGGAAAGGTGTACTGTTTAGAGGAGGTTTATGGATGTGGAAAGGGAGGACATGATGGTGTGTGATGTGATGGAGAAGGACGCAGGAGACAGAACGATATGGGGATGATTGATCAGCTGTGGCGATCCTTGACGGGAGAACCTTGAAGATTTGATGATGATGATTCGGCTGGTATAAATTCGCAATGCATACAAGAAAATACCCTCCCCATCACCTGATGTTATGACTGTTCTTCTTTTAAGATTGTTAGGGAATACGATGCTAGTATTCTATCTCCTCAAATTTAGGGATAATGGCACACCTAGCTTCGTTAACATCATTGGGAATATCGACATGCATATCAGAACATCAGTTGATGATCGAATATTAATAACGATTGGACAGGCATTCAAAACTCTTAACATCAGTGTAAGGATGTCGACATTAAACCAAAACAAAGAATTGGCAATCGACGCATCAGTGGGGCACTTAACATGTAAATGTGCGCACGAAACTAAGCTAACAACAATCGGCATATCGACATCGAGTGTCACCGATTGAAGATCGACGCATCAATGGAATAATAATTCAGTTTATGAAGGCATTCAAAGCTACTCTATAAATTCCATTGGAATTTCGGC
>JAXCGZ010002070.1:15000-22500 GCA_037179515.1 Halocaridina rubra | reverse complement strand
TGAAATAAAACACAGATTTACGTTATCGAAAATATCGTCAGTCTTTTGAATGATGTATTATATTTGTTTATGTCATTTTTTTTATTTGTTTAGCGATATTTATTTTATTTGTTTCTTTAATATAACTTAAGTTACAAGCAGGACAAGAGGAAAAATGGTGAGAAACAATTAATTACCTCGTCACTGAATATCAGTGAAGTGGTTTCATATTAAATTTTGTGCTCTTTTCATCGTACATATATAAACAAATTCTACTCTGGTGGGGAGTTCAGTTACCATAAGAAGTTCGATTGGGTGAAGTGTTTATACAGTGTGTGGCGTTAGTGTCATGTGCTCCGTTATAAAGACACTGGTATGTAAAAAGAGCAATGGTGGGAATACCATTCCTAGAAATATGGAACATGGTCCAGTCAGTCCATTTTGACTTATGGTAAGTTTTTTACTTTCACACCCTCTGTTAGGCATAACTCATGAAATTTAACATTCAGGTTAGGTTAGGTTAGTTTAACCCTGTCAAAAAGAAGTGGGAAATTAAATCCTTGTTTTTTAACTTGTTTTCGATGTATTTACAATATTTTGTAGATTTCTCGTGTGAGGTGTGGAAGTAAAAATATAACCGAATATACTTTTCATAATGTTTACTTTCAGACCTCCACTAAGGAAATCTTATGAAATTAATTATCATAGGTTTGGTTAAGTACTTTCACACTTAGTTAAGACTCGAACTGTTTTTGAGAATTATTGATTTTTACTTATTTTATTTACCTTTTTTATGGTTATGCATTTGCAGTTCATTCGTAGGCGTGTGAAAATCAAAGTTTGCCTTCGTGTTTATATATATATATATATATATATATATATATATATATATATATATATATATATATATATATATATATATATATTATATATATATATATATACCTTTGCTTATTAATGTATATAAGTTTTATTTAGATTAAATGTACAGTATATTTGCTCTCTCTCTCTCTCTCTCTCTCTCTCTCTCTCTCTCTCTCTCTCTCTCTCTCTCTCTCTCTCTCTCTCTCTCTCTCTCTCTCTCTCTCTCTCTCTCTCTCTCTCTCCTTGCTCTGTACTTTGAAAATTCAAATTGAATTTGAGACTAGTTCTATTTGTTCGCCTGAAACATTTCCTCTTCGCCGAAGCGGTTATTCAGGTAATTGAATATCGTTACGAAACTTTACCACAGTGAGTTAGTTGTCGAGGCAGCTCTGCCTCCCATATTTAATTTTCTCTCTCGCTCATATAATGCATTTTTCGCTTTAACTTCGTTTGGGGTGGGGAATAAGCACACTGCCTCCGTGTTTCCCTGCGTGTTGTAAAAGTCGACTGAGTAACGTATTTTTTTCACATTAGGTTAGGTTCAGTTAGGTTTATTTTTTTTCATTTAGGATTTTAATAGGTATTAAATATGAAGGGTTAACCAGAGTGAACTTTTAGGTATTGATAATAATAATAATAATAATAATAATAATAATAATAATAATAATAATAATAATAATAATAATAATAGCATAATGCTGTTGTGTAATTATTTTCTTGATTTTTTTACACCTAGTTGATCACACCCTTGATTATGATGAAGTGAAAACTTAACCATCTCTGTAGCATACATGTATTGAACGTGTAATTGAAGTGTCTGAAGATGATATGGACCATTCTTCTTATCATAGTTAAAATGTGAACTTAGCTATTGCTATAGCATGCAGGCATTAAACAGGTAACTTTGTAGCATATTGTTATTGACCAGCTGTCTATGTATCATACAGGTATTGGCCAGATATTTCTCTCATCAGAGTGAAGTGTAAAGT
This sequence comes from Halocaridina rubra, assembly GCA_037179515.1. NCBI lineage: Eukaryota > Metazoa > Arthropoda > Malacostraca > Decapoda > Atyidae > Halocaridina > Halocaridina rubra. The sequence goes on along the minus strand of JAXCGZ010002070.1, from coordinate 20,668 downwards.
TGATGCTTTTTGTTGCATACTCGTTTTGAACCAAGGATACTTTTTCATCACAGGTATCGAGAAGGTTTCTTTGTATCATACATTTATTGGATAGGTATTTAGTGTATCGGAAGATGTTATTGATATTTTTCCAATATTAGTTATAGGTAATGTTGACCACTTTTTTTATCGGTAGCATACAGGTATTGAAAAGGTATATTGGTGCCGCACAAGTACTGCGCAAGTATCTTTGTACCATACAAGATTTTAATAGGTACCGTTTTGTCATAAATGTACTGAACAAGTATTTGGCAAGCCTTGAGATTCCATGCACCATTTCTCACGTTTTAGTAAAGCACAGATATGCCATTAGTGGCTTTTCTCTGGCAGTGTTTTCTCCACAACAGTCTTCGCGTGACAAATTTGTCGCGTGCTGCGGTTCGAATGAGCTGGTAGGGTGGCATGAAATGGAAAGGGAAAAATATGAAGGAAGAATAAAATGAGTGATTAAAACAACATAAAAGTATGAACGAAGGAGATAGAAAGGGAAGAACGGAGGAAGATGAGTATATGGAGTGATTGAAATAAAATGAAAAGTGTGATGCAAAGGGAAGAACGGAGGAAGATGAGTATATGGAGTAATTGCAGTAGAATGAAAAATGTGATGAGTGGTACAAAGGGAAGAACGGAGGAAGATGAATATATGGAGTGATTTAAGTAGAATGAAAAGTGTGATGAGTGATGGAAAGGGAAGAATGGAGGAAGATGAATATATGGAGTGACTGAAATAGATTGAAAAGTGTGATGACTGGTGCATGAGGAAGAATGGAGGAAGATGAATACATGGAGTGATTGAATTATAATGAAAAGTGTGATGAGTGATGGAAAAACGAATGAACTGATTAAAATAGAAAGTGTGATAAAGATAATGGAATTGGAAGAACGAATAAATATAAATGAATGGAGAGAGTAAAGCAGAAGATAGTACGAAAGGGATGCAAAGGGCAAAACGAAGAAAGATTTGAGTGATTGGAACCACAAGAGATCGATGGCAATGATGGACAGAGCAGAAGGAAGAAAGATGAAGATAACGATGGAAAGAAAAACGGAGAAAGGTGAATGAATGGAATGAGCAAAAAAGAAGGATAAGTTTAATAGAGATGAAATGGGAACAAGGAAATAAAAGAATTGAGTGAATGAAATTTAAGTGTAAACAAGGTTTTGATAAAGATTGAAGAGGAAAAAATGAAGAAATACGAATGAATTGGGGAATTAAACAAAAATGTGATAAAGATAATGGAAAGTACACGAAGAAAGATAATTGAATTGGTTGATTAAAACTTAAAAACTTTGACGAAGATGATTCAGAAAATTCTGTAAAAATTATTTGAGGTTCATTGTGTGTTTTATATAAAAATTGCTCTTAAAATGAAGGAAATGAGAGAGAAACAAATATAAAAAGAGGTAACTGAATGAGTGAAATTGAACATAAAAAAATAGTTTAATTTAGATAATTCAGATACAGGCTCTCTCTCTCTCTCTCTCTCTCTCTCTCTCTCTCTCTCTCTCTCTCTCTCTCTCTCTCTCTCTCTCTCTCTCTCTCTCTCTCTCTCTCTCTCTCTCTCTCTATCTATCTATCTATCTATCTATCTATCTATCTATCTATCTATCTATCTATCTATCTATATATATATATATAAATATATATATATATATATATATATATATATATATATATAAGTAAGAAAACTTACTTTTCAACACTTCGAGGCTCAAGACAACTGGATGACAAAGTTTTCATTATCATAATCTCCCTACAAGTGAGAGTCGCTGCGAGACACAAAAACGAGGAAATAGAGAAACTTTAAAGTTAGAAATGTTCTGTGCCATTCTTAAACAGTATCAATTATAAAGGTGTGATTTAAGTGAAAGCCAAGATCGCTTTGTTCCTTTAAGATGGAAAAAAAAAGGTAATCGCATTAAATCATACTGTGTACGGAGTAACAATGGCTGGAGTAACAATAGCAGTGTTAACGGCAGCAGTAACAGTATCAATGACAATAAACGGAAGCAAGTTCCAAGAGCAAGCGCTAAGGGAGTATGTGTGTGTGTATGCATATATATATATTATATATATATATATATATATATATATATATATATATATATATTATATATATATATAATATACTCCCTTAGCGCTTGCTCTTGGAACTTTTTTCCGTTTATTGTCATTGATACTGTTACTGCTGCCGTTAACACTGTTATTGTTACTCCAGCCATTGTTACTCCGTACACAGTATGATTTAATGCGATTACCTTTTTTTTTCCATCTTAAAGGAACAAAGCAATCTTGGCTTTCACTTAAATCACACCTTTATAATTGATGCTTTTTAAGACTGGCACAGAACATTTCTAACTATAAAGTTTCTCTATTTCCTCGTTTTTGCGCCTCGCAGAGACTCTCACTTGTAAGGAGATTATGATAATAATGAAGACTTTGTTATCTAGTCGTATAATGAAAACTTTGTCATCCAGTCGTCTTGAGTCTCGAAGTGTTGAAAAGTAAGTTTTCTTTTCCTGTGAATTTGTCGTATGACTGAAGTCACTGGTTGACAATACGTTCATAGGAAATTAACTCTCGTTGGCAGCGGATATGACCCACTCATGCGAAGTTGCGTAGAGAAATGCGAGGGTGGGACGAATGACAGTGTTTTGTGCTCTTGAAGGGGGCGAGGCATGTCAGTTACAATAATCGGCTATACGACAAGACAGAAATAGGGTAATCACAAGGAAATGCTCTTGAAATGTGCCTTATAGGTTCTTGTTTCAATAACAAGGGTGGAACGAAGGAAACTATTTTGTAGGGCGAGACAAACTGTCACATACAGTAATTGGCTACAAGACAAAACGAGGGGTAATCATAAGGAAATTCCTATGTAACGGGTTGTTAAAGATGAATACAGTACTGTATATTGAAAGATTAGATTAGTTCCAGAATAGGCACCTGATGTCAGATTTAGGTGCTTAATCTGGGACTGAGGCAAGCAGCAGGTTTGGTCAGGTTAGGTTAGGTTAGGTTGCGTTATGTAATGTAAGGTTAGGTTAACCTAACGTAACTTTACCAACAATAATTTGAAGGCAAGTGCTTCATCTGGGGTTGAGGTACATTAGGCGCTTACTCTGGGACTGATCCAAAGTTTTAAGTATGTTCTTGAAGGCCTGAAAAACCTGTCATACATTTAATGTGTCACAATTAGTCCCTATTCGAATGGGGGGTGTACATTGACAGGTTGGAGCTGGGTTAATAAGGCTAATTGCCCTTCCTAATGCCCCGCGGAGGGATTGAACTCGCGTTTGTCATGCTCGTCACTTCCCCACTCGCGTTCTCTATCGCTGAGCTACCCTGGCTTCCAGAATGGGGCAGTCACATGTAAAATGCTCATAATAATATGATGCAATAATGTATAGCGGTAGCGTCCGCCACTCTGAGGCGTCAGGTCGAGGGCTCGCGCCCCGTCACAGCCTGAGGTTAGCAAGGGCAGGTACTCAGGGTAAGGATTACATCTGCCAAAACAAGTCCTTCGCAAGAAAGCAACCGTCCTAGCCCTTGGTAGAAAAGGGAGTCCATGACGTAAAACCGGAACAAGATGAAGTGGGTTTGTTTCAAGAACACTTAAAATACGTTGTATTATTGTGGCTCTTTGTGTTACACTTCCCATGCGAATTGGTGTGGACATTGACAGGTTGGAGCTGGGGGATTAAGGCTAGATGTCCTTCCAAGCGCCCCATAGCAGGATTGAACCCACATGGGAAATTAGGACAAAAAATCAAACACCCACCCATGCATATATACATACACATGTACGCACATACATGCATGCTTATCAAATACATATCAGATACGTGTCAGATTATGATACTTAATGATTAAGAACATTTACGCAATTTCAAGATAACTGTTTGATTTAAGGAATTTCTGAGTTTTGTTCAGTAATTTAACTTTCGTAAATGTTCATTGTATGTTCAACCGTTGTTATGCCTGTTCAACATAGCAAGAAGAAGTTCTTAATTTAACTATTGTCAGTTCGATCCTTGCGAGGGGTTGGATTAATTTCCACTCTTATTTTGTTACCTTTTAAAATGAGCAATTAATTGGGGGTTGTTGATTTTCTATAGGTCTGCTTGATTATTCAGCCATTCAACTAGAGATCACTGGGTCCACGTAATTGGAGAGAGGGGGCTTGAGCCCCGGGTATATGGCAGGTGTATAGTCGGTAAATAAGGCATGGAGGACCGTAACTTGCAAAAAACATTTTGTAAACGTTTATGAAGTTGAAGAAAAATGGATCACGATATTAATTTATATTAATATACAGTAGACTACATTTATTCTGTGCATGAAGGACTGTAAGCTACGTCAAACGTATCAGATAAGGTGATTTTTATTTTTATGTATGAACATTTCGTAAAGGTTTATGAAGTTGAAGAAAAATGCACGAACAGTAACCTACGACAAACGTATCAGAAAAGATTATTTTTTATTATGTATATCAATATCCAGTATACATTTCTTCAATACATGAACGACAGTAGCTTACATTGAGCATTTTCATAAACTTTTCTATGATTGAAGAAAGTTCGATTTAACGATTTTATTTGCCTTGTTTTGACACTCCTAATGTTGTTATATTATCTAACTGCCTATCACAACGTAGGAACAGCAGCTGTAACCCTTATTTTACGGCTGTAGGTTGGGTTAGGCCTAAGGAGTTGCAATTTGGTGAGTGCCTTGACCTTATCAAAAGAAGGCTTCTATTTTATGACCTCTCGGTAATGAGGCCTATAATTGTTTTGGGTTTTTGGCACCTCCTTCCTTTTATCCTTATTAGTTATTAGCATTTTGAGAGAGAGAGAGAGAGAGAGAGAGAGAGAGAGAGAGAGAGAGAGAGAGAGAGAGAGAGAGAGAGAGAGAGAGAGAGAGAGAGAGAGAGAGACCCATTTATGCACTGCTGTGTTTTTTCCTTCTTGATATTATCTTTGGGAGCGTAGAAGCATGAAGATGAAAATCAGCTGATTGTAGTGTGTGTGTGTGTGTGTGTGTGTGTGTTGTGTGTGTGTGTGTGTGTGTGTGTGTGTGTGTGTGTGTGTGTGTGTGTGAAAGAGAGAGAGAGAGAGAGAGAGAGAGAGAGAGAGAGAGAGAGAGAGAGAGAGAGAGAGAGAGAGAGAGAGAGAGAGATCTAACCCATTTACACCAAAAATGACCGCTGATTCTTCATGGGGAACGAACCATGGAAAATGAATGAAACCTTTTTTGAATTATACAGCATACGAAGAGAATCTGGTATGAAAATTCCACCCAGAACACTAGTATTGGGTTTCTGTAAGTGCTTGCTTGAGGAGCGAGTGGGAGTAAAAGGTAAGAGATACCTGCCAGGATTGTGACAAAAATAACCCAGCCCGCAGCACTCATATGATAAGGCAATAAAATAGCATCGTGATAGTGTTGATGGGCCTATAGTTACTAAGTAACCCATCCCGCAACACTCACGTGAAAAAGAGAAAAATAAGAACGGGAATGTTGATGGGCCTCAAGTAACGGACCTCCTCGTTGGAGTTTATGACTACCTGGTTGTCTCGTTTGCATCGGAAATCCTCTTTAAAAAGACAACCCTCTGTATGTGTTTTT
>JAXCGZ010002070.1:7500-10000 GCA_037179515.1 Halocaridina rubra | reverse complement strand
TGTATGTGTATACGTGTGTGTTTGTCTGCACTCGTGTGTTTGTACATGCTGTTATTACCATGTTTTTTCTTTGTACGAGGCTGTATGTATGCTGTTGGTACAGTATATCTGCGTATATATCTTACAGTATGTTCGTGACATGTGCGTATATTTGTAAAATTGTGTTTCTGTACTTGTGTAATCTTACAGTATATATTTGTATACGCTATATTGCATGTATTTCAAACCAAAGTGGCGCGTCGCACATGGCATGCCACGTGGCGCCAGTTGAAAACTAACACACCGAAATATATGAAACCTATCGCACAGAAGTGGCGTGACACATGGGACGTCTCTCGCCACTTCTGTGCGAGAGAGAGATCACTGTAGTGTTCTATACTGCATATTACATTCACTCTGACCTTGAATGTCCTTCACTACTTAACTTCAAGACTCCCCCTCTGGCACAGTGTCCTTCCACTTGTTAATCCAATCGAAATTTATTTCTTTATTTTCGATTTTCAAACGTAGTTTACAATTGTATTGAGTAAATTTGATAGGATTACACAATCTACCGTAAAAGATAGATACATAAAAATACATATGTATTTACATACACACCTTTGAGAGAGGGGAAACATGTAGGGAAATATTGTTGAGAAAAAAAAGTCTAAAAGACCTTCAAGAATTCAAAGAAGTGTTCATTAGACGATACAGAACACAGGAAGAGATGGGAAAGATAAAAAACTTGTTGTAAGAGGCAAGAAGGTTAAATGATGAAAGAAATGAAGAACAGAAGAAAAATTTTCGTTTCAGAGTTCTTCCAGACAAAGGGGAGATAAAGAAGATAATGACAGAAGATCAGGGGATGGGGCCTCATTAAGATTGTTATACACAAATGCTGATGGATTAGCTGGTAAGGCAGTAGAATTAAAAGATAGGATTCACAACAGTAAGACAGATATAGTAGCAATTACAGAGACTAAGTTGAGTGAGGACATAAACAGTGTCACAGTTTTTCCTAAGGGCTTCAGAATACTAAGGGTTGAAAGATCTGAGAGGACTGGTGGAGGGATAGCACTGCTCATAAGTGAAGGGATTCAAGTTGAAGAAATAAACTTGGCTATAGAAAGTGAGTTCAAGGAATTTCTTGTTGCTCGCATAAATACTGGGTCAGAGAGCATTATAATAACTGTTGTATACAACCCACCAAGGAACCAAAATAGGTTTGAAGTTTATGAGAAAAGTCATATAGGTACTATTGAGGTCATAAACTCAGTTGTTAACATGGCACGGGAAAAAAAATGAAGGATTTCGATTATGGGAGACTTTAATCATAAAGAGATAAATTGGATAAATCTTGACCCACACAGTGGTGAGGACTCATTTGGGGCAAGATTCCTAGATTGCGTACAAGGGAATTTCCTACACCAACATGTAATGGAACCAACAAGGGCCAGGGGTGGGGATGAGCCATCACTACTTGATCTAGTGTTCACAGATAATGTGTTGGATATTGAAAAAATTGAGTATGAACCACCAATTGGAAAGAGTAACCACTGTATGTTGTTGATGGAGTATATCATTGAAGATATTCTTCCTGAGAGTAGAGGCACTGAGGACATGAGGAGGAACTATCCGAAAGGAGATTACATCAAAATGAATGAGCTTTTTACAGTTATTGACTGGAGAACCTTATTTTACAACAAATCTGTACAAGAAATGTATGACATCTTTTGTGAGAAATATGGGAAGATGTAGATTGCTGCATACCTGTCACCAAAGTAGGTGTAATTCATGCCAGAGAGAAATGGTTCGATAATGGGTGTAAAAGAGCTAAGGAGTGGAGAGACAAATGCTGGAAAAGGTATAGGAGGAGAAAAAACATAAATGCCTGGCAAACCTACAAAAGAGCAAGAAATGACTACCTAAGTAAAAGGAGAGAGGCAGAGAGAGACTATGAGAGGGACATCACCAGGAAGGCTAAAGAAAATCCCAAGCTTTTCCACAGCTTTATCAGAGGAAAACTGAAGGTAAAAGAACAGGTTTTAAGGCTAAAGAGAGCGGATGGAAGCATCACTGAGACGGATGAAGAGATCTGCAAAGAATTGAACAAGGAGTTTCAGTCAGTATTTACAGTAGAAAATACCCCACCCCCTCAGATTGCAGTGATAGAAGCTCAAGGGCCGGTATTAGAGAACATCAACCTTACAGCCACAGAGGTATGCAAAGCGCTGATGGATTTAGATGTTCATAAAGCTACAGGTCCTGATGACATATCCCCTCATGTGCTTAAAAAATGCGCAAACTCAATATCAGTGGCACTAAGTATCATATTTAAAAAGTCACTGGAGTCGGGGGAGATTCCAAGATGCTGGAAACAAGCAAATGTGATACCTATCTTCAAAAAGGGAAAGAGGGATACGGCTCTGAACTATAGACCAGTTTCCTTGACCAGCATAGTTTGCAAAGTTATGGAGAAACTACTAAGGAAACATATCTCTCTTCACTTGGAATCCTT
>JAXCGZ010002070.1:0-2500 GCA_037179515.1 Halocaridina rubra | reverse complement strand
TACAATATGACAAAAGCAAAAACAATTTCTGTTAACTGATGAAGGCAAAAAAAAAAAAAAAAAAAAATAGAGTAAGCAGCAACATGAGAGTAACAAAAACACATCTCCAGTAACTGTAACAACCACAACAACAACAATAAGAGGCCAAAACATAACCATGACAACCGTAATTTGTGCTTTGTAAACAAAAACAGTTATGAAGGCATTATTTTAGCAAATAACAAATCATTTTAAAACTATTTTGCTTGTAATAAAAAAAAATTGCAAATAACATATTAATATTGCAGAAAGGAGAGCAAGAACAATAACAAATAAAGAGTCAAAGTATTGGAGCAGTAATCACAAAGTCAATTATCATATCGGACATTCGTCCGTAAAAAACAAACACAATAACAAAAACACATGTATCAATAGATAAAGCGATAACAATAAAAACGAAGCATATACAGTAGCAGTAATAACAATATAAATAATTTTGGCCACCCTGTCTTTGTAGTAACAACAGCAATAACAGTAACAAAGCAAAGACACCTGCCATATCTATGTTATCAAAGTTAACAACAACAATAACCACTGATACTAGTTTGTGTAGTTGTAATAACAAAAAAAAAGTTATTTGTAACTGTTCACAGCAGCATTCAATCGAATCTTTTTGACGTCTTCCGTCAAGGGTCGGACAGTGGCTTAATCGTCTCCATATCGCCCTTTCCCCTGCGTCCTCCTCCGTCACACCACACAACTTCATGTCCATCCTCACCACATCCATAAACCTACTCATTGGCCATCTGCTATATGCACACAAATTGTAATTACTTCTGTTAGTATATGAAAAAATCATCTCATAAATCGCATTTTCATAGAGTAAATATTCAAACATTTAATTTGTAAGTTTTAGCATTTGGATATTCGCGATTTTTTTTTTTTACAACCAAGTGTGAAATTTCGCTTGGACTAGTCTAATAACTTTGCTCTCTCTCTCTCTCTCTCTCTCTCTCCTCTCTCTCTCTCACTCTCTCTCTCTCTCTCTCTCTCTCTCTCTCTCTCTCTCTCTCTCTCTCTCTCTCTCTCTCTCTCTCTCTCTCTCTCTCTCTCTCTCTCAGAACTTAATACAGATCTGCTCATTTTTACTTAATGATGACAACCTTGATGTTATTCTTGCTCGTTTTCCTCACTTTGGTGGCCATTAATTATATTGAATTATACATATATTTTCTGTATGTTGCTATATAATTCTGTTTGTGCATTCTGCGTTTCTCTGAGCTTTACTTTTGCATATAATGTACTCTGTGCTGCCATTCTGTGAGTTGTGTGTTAGTATGTAGCAATGTTTATCAATATGTACACCTCCCTGTAAACCATGTTCAATTCTTGGTTTATATCCATTTGAAGCATTATTTGTATGAACTCATGTAATGTCTGACGCCTTGGCGCAATAAATTAATAAAATAAAATAATCTCTCTCTCTCTCTCTCTCTCTCTCTCTCTCTCTCTCTCTCTCATCTCTCTCTCTCTCTCTCATATTTTGCATTTTCTTTCTTTCCATTGGAATGGGGGGGACAATAATACCTCCTCCGTGTTTCCCTGCGTGTTGTAAAACGTCTCCAAATGGGGCCGAGCAAGGAGACCGGAATCTCCCCTTCCTATTTTCCTCCCGTAGTGAGGCATTGCATACGCGGTGGTTATGGCAGGAAATCTCCAACCAGAACAATAAGAATTGGATTACTCCAAAATGATGATGATGATGATTTTTATTATTATTATTATTATTATTATTATTATTATTATTATTATTATTATTATTATTATTATAGTATTATCATCATCATTATTGATGATTAAATAATTAAGTTCATAATATACCTCATAACCCGCATCTGGTTTCCTTAATACCCAGTCCAGTAAATGCAAGTTGAAACAAAACAGACAAATAAACAAGCAAACAGAAATATCGTCTACTCTCAAATAACAAACAAGAACACAAAACAGAGAGGTTGCCAAGTACTCGTTCGCCAAAATCGCTGTAGAAAAAAGTTCTTAAGAAGAGCTATTTATTTTCATAAATATATTCACGAATGCAACATACGTACAACACTTCCAGTCATGCCCACGAGATACACACGTACACCCTTTGGTTACATACGGACGCAAGCAGGAAATAAATTATTAGATAACTAGGGTAAATATATATATATATAAAAAAAAAATAAGTTGAAAAGTGATCCTTGCAATTACAACTCCGGCTCTATGACGTCACGGTGACGTCATAGAGAAGATTCCCACGACCCGCCTCCTTACGCAGTGCTGCCAAAGAGAGAGAGAGAGAGAATTATCGAACCGGTTCAGGCTGTAGTATGTTGTTATGTTGGGAATGTACAAGGTCAATAGGTTAACGTAAGTGTACACTTATGTACGTACGTACTGCCTGTATTGTACTTGAGTACGGACAACAGAGCAAAACACCTGTACGAATTAAATCAACTACAACTCGCGACCCGAATTA
>JAXCGZ010002069.1:77500-115581 GCA_037179515.1 Halocaridina rubra | reverse complement strand
AGAAGTGTTGTAAGCAAGTCATAACTCAACTTGGTCCTAGTACCAAGGACCCCAACAAACTAGAGGAGTTTGTGGGACTTTCTTACAAATAATTAGTTGTACTCGTGAGATGCTACGAGGCACTCATTTTTACTGTGTTTGTTGACAGTACTTATAAGTTTGTTAAAGAGTAGTTAGTTGCCGTCGTGAGATGCTACGAGGCACTCATTCTTACTGTGTTTGTTGACAGTACTTATAAGTATATTATTAGTTGTACTCGTGAGATGCTACGAGGCACTCATTTTTACTGTGTTTGTTGACAGTACTTATAAGTATATTATTAGTTGTACTCGTGAGATGCTACGAAGCACTCATTTTTACTGTGTTTGTTGACAGTACTTATAAGTTTGTTAAAGAGTAATTAGTTGTCTTCGTGAGACGTTACGAGACACTCAAGTAAAATACGTGATAGAGATACGTGGATCAGAAGATATTCAATGAGTTTGATTGGGAATCCCGTGATTGCTGACGACATCAGGATTATCCGGATAGATGAGTACAGATGCAATGCAGATTTACCTTATTTCTAACAATATTTATAACTACGTGTGAGGGACAGAATGAGCTCATTTAATTGAACACTCGTAGGTAGAATGTATGTTAGAAAATTTATTATTCTGTATGAGGAAGTTTTACTTTAAGGTGAGGAGAGTTTATTTAAATATTCACATATCAACAGTTCATAAACCCCCTTATAAAATATGTGCATGTATGTCTATGCATGTAATATTAATTATATTTATTGGTAGAGGATTTAATTTTGAGATCGTGGTAGGCCTCTACTGAAGCCGTGTCAGGATTTCCGAATTTAGGGGGTTATAAGATCGAAGGGTAAATAACACACAGGAAATCCTCCACAACTACTGTATAGTGTACTTTAACTATTTTTATGTATTAGATTAAGAACTTAAGATTATTTTTCTATTTCTGAGTATTTATTTTTACATGGGGGGGGGGGACCTAGGTTCAATTTATAGGTGTGTTCCGGCTTAAGTCGAAATCCGACTTAAGTCAGCTGTCAGGAACAAAACCCTGCCATAAAGTGGGGCGCCCATATATACTGGTGTATATATATATATATATATATATATATATATATATATATATATATATATATATATATATATATATATATATATATATATATATATTTTTCTATTTCTGAGATTATTTTTCTATTTCTGAGTATTTATTACATGGGGCGGGACCTAGGTTCAATTTATAGGTGTGTTCCGGCATAAGTCGAAATCCGACTTAAGTCAGCTGTCAGGAACAAAACCCTGTCATAAAGTGGGGACCCTATATATATATATATATATATATATATATATATATATATATATATATATATATATATATATATATATATATATATATATATATATATATATATATATATATATATATATAGTATATATATATATATATATATATATATATATATATATATATATATATATATATATATATGGTAGGAAAAGCCCATTAAATAAAACAACGAAAGTATGTATTAATTTCGTGACCTTAACTGGCCACCTTCGCAAAGTACAATGACAAGAAGGTGGCCGGTTAAGGTCACGATATTAATAAGTACTTTATGTATATATATTTTCGTTCTTTAATTTAATGAGCTTTTTCTACCATTTTAGACTGTATGTTAACAGCTCAGTGTTATTAATATATATATATATATATATATATATATATATATATATATATATATATATATATATATATATATATATATATATATATATATATATATATATACAGGTATTTCCTGCAAAATAAAAATAATGATAAATGAGGTGTTTTTGTGCTTACAAGTGTTACAAAATAGAATACACAAGCTTGTATTAACACGGAACAATACTAATAAATATTACTTCCCCTTTTAGCATAAAAGTACCATACTATCTAAAAACAAATGTATTCTTCATTCACAAATGTTTCTCTCTCCCATGAAAGTCAGCAGAGTGGTTCCAAATAAAGCTAAGAACTGAATAATGAAAATAAAAATTCGCTTCCATCTCTCTATGACTAAATATTTGATCTCAGTCAATCTAATCCATGCTGTATATAATGAAAAAGATGAAGCCAGTAACAACGTTTTGTACACTGTCAAATAATGTACCATTATGTGTCGCAATTACTCCCCAATTGATTGAGGATGAACGCAGACATGTTGGATCTGGGAGATTAAGGATGGATGCTCTCTTTATACACTGCAGTAAGACTGATGTATCATTTGCCACCTTGACTCATGCATTCTACCACTGAGTTACCATGAACCTTAAAATGTCAGTGTTTAATATGAGAAACAAGACCTCCAGTTTCCTCTAGACTCTTCATCAAGCTTGACTTTGTTTGCTGAAGTCATTTTACACCAACTTATGCATACTCTTGCATGTCTCTCATCCACAACAAGGCATCACTCATCCTGACCATTCATTCCCTCCCTGGCTTACCTCTATGTTGAATACTTGGTAATCCTGAATCTTTTTTTTTATGTGTGACACCAGAACTGGCAAGAAAACTGCCCTCACCAATAAAGGCCCGGGCACATAGACATGATAATAGATCCGCTTTTTGAAGGAAGCTAGGTTATAAGAATTAGGAAAGACATAAGGAGGAAGAGATTTCCAGAGTCTGGAGGTATATGGGAGGAAGCAGTTACTGCACAGACCAATCCATGAGCTACAAATCTCCACACAGTGCGAGTGTTACGCGGCCTCAGCAGTGGGGGAGGGATGCAACTCGCCAACTCATCAGAGCGGCAATGGAAGTAGTAGCGATAGCAGAGAGAAAGGGATACTACCTTACGGCGAAGAGCAAGAGAATCCAGATTAGAAGTAAGAGAAGGGTCATTAATGAGTCTGACTGCCTTAGATTCAACCCTATCAAGGAGATAAGTATAAGAAGAAGCACCCCAAATGTGCAAGCAGTATTCTTGGTAGGCACGGATAAGACCTTTATAGATTTTAAGTAACAGTAAAGAGTTACTGTAATGATGAAAACAAAACAGAACACCAATTATTTGGAAGCAGATTTAGAATATGGCTTATGTGATTCCTCCAAGACAAGTTAGAGGCTATATGGATTACTTTTATGTTGATAGAATTAAGAGGGTAAATTTCGTTAGTTTCGAAGACAATAGGACTATCAGGAGTAGATAAAATAATAACCAAATCTGTGTCTTGGAGGCATTAAATTTGACTAAATTTTGGGTGCCACACTCATATACCTTCTGCAAATCGGAATTGAGAGTAGAAGAATGAGTGATACGAGACTGATTATGAGTAGCATATGAAGGTTGTGAAGAAAAGGCAGAGGAAAAATGAAGGGTAGAATCGTCGGCAAAGGCGTAAAGGAGAAAGATGGGGATTGAAGATCATTGATGAAGAGATGGAACAGAGTAAGTGAAAGAACAGAACCTGTGAAACACCACTGGTAACAAGAAATGGGGCTAGATATTGCACTGTCACAACCACCGATATACAACAGTCAGAAAGAAAACTGGAAAGCAGAGAACAGAGAGAAGGGGTAAAGCCATAGGCAGTGAGTGTGGCCAATAGAACCTTGTACCAAACTGTCAAAAGCCTTAGAGATAACAAGGGCGACGACAAAGGATTCCCCATAGTTCCTCAGAGATGATGACCATACATTAGTAAGATGGGAAAGGAGGTCACTAGTGGATCTTGCCTTGCGGAAACTGTACTGGTGATCGGAGATAAGTGAGTTAGATGCAAGACATTTCAAGAAGTGAGAAATGAGCAAAGTTTCGAAAACATTAGCGACAGAAGAGGTTAGGGAAATAGGTCGGTAGTTTGAAAGAATAGAGCAGTCACCCTTCTTAGGAACAGGCTGCACGAGAGCAAGCTTCTAAGAAGGATAGATACTGGTTGAGAGAATGAGGCGAAAAAGAGACAAAGCATGGGAGCCAATTCATCTGCAAACTCCTTAAGGAACTTTGCAGGGATACCATCGGGACCAGATGCCTTGTTCTTCATTAGCGAGCCAAGAACCTTATGAACTTTGTGTAAAGAAAGGATAAGGGAGGGCATAGGGTTAGAGAGGGGTAAAGATTGAGGGACAAGTGCACTGGAATCATTTATGGAAGAGTTGGCAGAAAAGTGAATGCAAAAGAGAGTCGCTTTGACAGTGGGAAAGCAAGCCATAGAACCATCAAAACGAATGAGGGGGGGGAAAGCTTGAGTTACAGAAATTTTTGGCTAAGAACCAGAAACATTTTTCAGTGGGAGAGGAGTCAAGGTCATCAACTTTCCTTCTTATAAAGGAAGCCTTAGACCTTCGAATCTGATCAGTACAGCGATTCCTGGCTACAATAAAAGCAGAGCAAGTTATATCAGAAGGAGAGGCGTGGTACGACTGGCGTATTAGATCCCTGGCCTGAATAGCCTTGGAATACTCACGGTCAAACCAAGGATTAGATGTAGAAAAAGTTTTCATAAGAGAGTTGATGTACGCCTCCAATCCCGAGATTATGATTTTGGCAACTTTTATTGCTACCTGATCACGGTTGCAGGACCGAAAGCAGTAGACATCCCATGTGATTCCTATTCATAATATTTCTCATTCTTCATCCTCTCTAGGTATCCTAACTAGGTGCATCAACTCAATTCCACTCTATACATTAAACGTCTGCTCCCACTCGTCATTGTCAATCTCTTATTCTTCACCAAATGGAGCTATATGAATTCTACTACGGTAGATGCCTATAGAACATGGATTTGAGTAAAATATGACAACATGCTTCTAGCAAGATTGGTTAGTGGAAATAAATTTAACAAACATTCAGTAGAATGCGTTCATTCCATACTAAATGTATACCGTCCCTAGAACAGTTGGAAACTCCTTATACATAATAATGAATTTTCATTGTCCTGTATGCTCGAATCCTAGCCACAGGCAGTTACATGCTGCATGTTTTCACATATGACACCATGCGTATTCTACTAATGAGGATGACTTTAGAACAAGATTTTCAAGTAATGTGAAAACAAGCAATGAGTGACCTTGGGAAGTGAGAGTAAAATGAACAGACATTTGGGGTGTGTGGTCATTTCCTGCTCTAAAAGTTAGCAGAGACATTTTCTAGGGAAGATATGACTTGTTAATTGATTTCTTATGCAACAGCTAATATACGGGTGCTGTTGGGCAGGGTATGGTAAAGCCCTAATTCCTCCCTTTTTTTCTATTGTGGCCACCCTGCTAACTTCAGGAGGTTATGATGTTATGTTAAAAAATTTTAGTTTTGCATTCAAATAAAACTATATTTAGTTCAATAAACTTAATAAATGCATTATATATATCGCACTATTCTTATATAATAGTATGAAATATTACTTTTTACTTTTTCCAAAGGACCTCATATATCCATACAACATGAGCCCACTAAGTCAGCACATGACACTCGGATTAATGCTGTTGCTTATGAGCAAGGAAGGCATAGCTGTAGGAAGTCTCTCCTCCATGTGGGCTGGTCATATCTCGCTACGTCCAACTGGTTTTGGCAGCTACAGAGAGGTAAAGACAGTGTCCTAGCCTAATATAAAGTCATATAAAAGGTAAATATTTTGTGTATAAGGTAAGTTGATTATTGGCAATAGTTAAGCAAAGAAACGCTACATGCATTTGGACTTTTTAGGGAAGATGAAAAGAGAATCTGATAAGGATATAGAGAGTTACAAGCATATGGATATTCCCCGAGATCACAGTCACATAAATACGAGGTAAAATTGAAAGATAAGATAAATAAATATAGATAAACACTACCACGCATTCGTAAAGCATTAATGAAATTACAAGTTCATTAAGCAAACCCGATGATATATGTCAAAATGTACTTAAGAAATGTTTTGCACAATATTCTATAACATTTTGCATCATACTTGAAAACTTGCTGATATCTGGGGAGTTTCCAAGATACTGGATACAATCATGCACTGTAATTATTTTCAACAATAGGAGAAAGACACAGTTCTCAATTGTAGGACAGTTTCATTGACTGGCACTCTTTGAAAAGATTTTGGAAAACAAGTGAAGCAAAACTTTTGTTCTCCTAGAGTCATTTCAGTTTCTGTTAGAGAGACAACATGACTTCAGTGAAGGAAGCTCTACGCTTTTTGCAATTGGTGGCTGATACTTAAAGTTACCAATATTTAAAGTTTTCCTTTTGATTCCTCCATCTTCTTAAGTATGAACAGACATTTTTCTAACCTAACAGCTCTCCCAATTGATCGGTCGTGGCTCCCTATGCTGCCTGGCTGAACAGTTCTGAGTCCTTGAGGAAGGCCACTGCCTATCACAGACTTTCTCACAGAGCTCTTAGGGAGTGTGTGTTGCAATTTTGGCAAATGTGGCTGTAGGTAGGGCAGTCTCCCACAATATTATAATCCTGCTGATCAGTAAAAGATAATGCCATTGTCAAGTGAAAAATAGATTCAAAGCACAGGAACAGAGTTTTCATGATGCATGCATGAGACAAATATTTTTCATCAGCATAGCAATGATGTATTACATGAGAATGTAGCAACAAGAGAATAGTGGCCCAATGTACAACTCTAGCCCAGGGTTGGTTTAGCTTTATCTCATACTGGTACCAATGCAATTGGGATGTTAACTGAGAGTCGGTGATTTCCTATATATCTACCTAATTATTAAGACGTTTTCTAGAGATCACTAGGTCCACAAGATTGGAGAGTGCCTCAGGCCCCGGCTATATAGTAGGTTTATAATCTATAACTGTCCCTTGCCTCTGCCTTTCATTAGAGACTTATAAACTCGAGAGAGAGGTCCAAATTTTACAGGGAATCACCGAAGAGGGTTACAGGAATGAAGTGCCATAAGTTAAATTTTCAGTTGAATTAATGTGAAAATCTCAATAACCGCTCTGTATACAGACAGGAATGAAATCAGGATAATGAATTATTTAGAAACGATTGTCATCTAATAATTTTCATTCCTAGAGAGAAAGGAGAGGTCACACCTGAGTGTCTAGAACTAGAAAATAATAGAATGGTTTATACTATTAGAAGCCAACTTACTGGCTCTGATCTCAGACTCTGAAGCATAATGAAAAAAAAAATCAAGATAGAGCAAATATTCTGCCAGGGAAAGAAAAAAAAAACATTAGCTGATCCAAGAGCCAACGTATTTACATGGGGGGGGGGGAGATGAATGGCTAAATGTTTTGTAGACATACATCAAATTGTAAAAAAAAAGTATATACAGTAAAGTTAGTCAACTATTTGATATGTTTTGCAAAACAATCTTGATGAAGAGAAATCACGAATTCATAAGTCCCTCCTGTCAATGAGTAAAAGACCAAATTTCCTAAAACTGTGTGAGAACAGAGGGAGGCTAATGATCAAGTAGTATCTCAACATATATACCACAGTTTTAGCAGATAAAATTCCCTCAAAACAAGCATAAAGGTGGATACAACCATGCAATAATAGGTGATATACAATATCTCAAAGAGGCTGGAAACCAGACTGAGATTGCCACACTGGATAGACGACACCTTTTGTTCTCCTGAAACCCTTAAAAAAAAAGCAAAGATTTCAAAGTAAATCTCAAAATAGTGAAAAGGGCAATATGATATCCCATCGATTATTCTTATGAAGAGGATTCTACCAAAGGACCTTTGAAATTCTCACTGGTGACAAATAAACAGGAAATTTTACTGTTTCTGAACTGGAGGAATCCAAATAATCACAGAATAAATGGACTAGATAATTGAATTACATACTGAAAAATGGACAAGAAAAATGTCAAAAATGACATCCCAAGTCATTGTATGATGGAGGTAGAAATGAAGAACGATTCCTTCTTAATCACTGCCTCGTTGGTAAGTATCAAGCACTCAGAGGAGGAGATAATTAAGAAACATCCCCCAAATAATATACTGCACTGCAATCTAGCTATCCAAGAGAATGGAGCGATCAGCTACAATTTATAACATACAACAAGGCTCCTGATAATACAGAATGCCAGCCTCACAGCAGTCAGAATGTCCATTACAACATTATGTTCAGATTCAAAACATCAAAAAGCCTCTTACAAGAGACAGAGACCAACATACTGATGATATGAAGTGATGAACAGTTAAGAACGGAACTCGGAGGAATAATAGAAATAATGAAAAGGGTGAACTGATACATAGTAAAAGCACTAGTAACCATGCATATGCCATTGCAAATAAGAATACTAGCAAGCAACCAAATCTATATATGTATTCAATGCATACAGACAAATGGCCTCGCATTATATACTGTACACCTATACCGTATAGATATACTCTTATTATTTAATCATATCTCATACCTGTAAACTGACTACAGATCAAAGTTAAGAAATTAATTATCATAGATTTTAAGGGATATACTTTGTAAACAATTCTAATGCCTCAACACAATCTGATATAATTATAAAAGTCATCAGTTATATCTACATACAGGTCATTGTTGACTTACAACCTATGCAACATACAATCCTTTGACTTTACAACCGCAACCGTTAATATGTACTGTATGTCTGGCCTCAACTATGCCTTGAATGGCTGTGCGAATGTTCCCCAGCTGGCCTCACAAGAGTCTGCACTGCTTCTTAGCAAGGCTAGCATGCATGCAAAATGCTTTTCTTTCAGCTTGTACTCAGTCTGCTGCTAGCAGCGGTCACACTACATCCATACCCATTTGCGTTTTAGATGTTTAAAGGCTAAAACTTAATAATAATAATAATAGTAATAATAATTGTAGAGGCCTTCCTATAGTTATTAACCTTCGATCTCATAACCCCCTAAATTCAGAAATCATGACACGGCTTCGGTAGAACCCTACAAACTATCTCGAAATAAAATCCTCTACCAATAAAAATATAATTAATATCACATTCATACGCATACTAGCAAATATTTTATGAGGGGTTTTTGTGAACTGCTGAGATGTGAGTTATTAAATAAACTCCTCACCTTAGATTAAACCTTCCTCATAGAGAATAATAAATCCAACATACTGTATATTCTACCTACGATTTTTCTACTAAAATGAGCTCATTCTGTCCCTCACACATACAGTGGACCCTCATCCCACGACTGCTCCCTCCACGAACAAATCACCCCACAAACACTATTTACAAGCAAATTTTGCATCCCCTCCCCGAATAAACCCTCGAGTCCCAAACACACATACACATGGGCATCTGGCCAGGAGACCACGTTCCCACTCACATTGGTGGCCGCACTGCGTTTGTAGTTTGTTCGCGTTCTTTCTTTGTAGTTTTCCATTGTTTACCCTCATTATGGCTCCTAAGAAAGTGAAGTGCATTAGTGACAATGGTGTTAAAAGCCTAAACGTGTAACAGTGGAAACGAAAAAAGAAATACTTTCCAAACATGAAAACGATGTTCGTGGTTCTGATCTTGTCACACATAATAACATGGCGAAATTGACCATCTGTACTATTTTGAAAATAAAAGAGGTCTTTTAGGCTATCCAGGCTAGGAATCAGGCTCACCGATCTTACAAAGCCTCTCCTTCCGATTTAACTCACTCTGCTTTTATTATAGCTAGGAATGGCTGTACAGCTCAGATTCGAAGGTCTAAGGCTTCCTTTATAAGAAGGAAAGTTGATGACCTTAACTCCTCTCCCACTGACAAATGCTTCTGGTCCTTAGCCAAAAACCTCTCCAAAAACTTCTGTAACTCAAGCTTTCCCCCTCTCATTCGTTCTGATGGTTCTATAGCTTGCTCTCCCACTGACAAAGGCACTCTCTTTGGCTTTCATTTTTCTGCCAACTCTTCTATCAACGATTCCAGCGCACCTGTTCCTCAGTCTTTTCCCCTCTCTAACCCTATGCCCTACCTTATCCTTTCTTCACGCAAAGTTCATAAGATTCTTCGCTCACTAAAGACAAACAAGGCATCTGGTCCCGATGGTATCCCTGCAAGGTTCCTTAAGGAGTTTGCAGATGAACTGGCTCCCGTGCTTTGCCGTCTTTTTCGCCTCATTCTGTCAACCAGTATCTATCCTTCATCTTGGTAGCATGCTCTAGTTCAACCTGTTCCTAAGAAGGGTGACCGCTCTATTCCTTCTATCTACCGACCTATTGCTCTAACCTCCTCTATTGCTAAAGTTTTCGAAACTTTGCTCAATGCTCACTTCTTGAAACGTCTTGAATCTAACTCGCTTATCTCCGATCACCAGTACGGCTTCCGCAAGGCAAGATCCACTGGTGATCTCCTGTCCTATCTTACTCATGTATGGTCATCTTCTCTGAGGAACTATGGGGAATCCTTTGTCGTCGCCCTTGATATCTCTAAGGCTTTTGACAGAGTCTGGCACAAGGCACTGTTGGCCAAACTACCTGCCTATGGCTTTACCCCTTCTTTCTGTTCTCTGATTTCCAGTTTTCTTACTGACCGTTCTATATCTGTAGTTGTTGATGGAGCGACATCTAGCCCTTTCTCTGTTTCCAGTGGTGTTCCACAGGGCTCTGTTCTTTCACCTGCTCTCTTCCTTCTCTTCATCAATGATCTTCTACAGTCCCCATCTTCCTCTCTTCTTCATGCCTTTGCCGATGATTCTACCCTTCACTTTTCCTCTGCCTTTTCTTCACAACCTTCATCTGTTACTCGAAATCAATCTCGTATCACTCTTTCTTCTACTCTTAACTCCGATTTGCAGAGAGTATATGAATGGGGCACTCAAAATTTAGTTAAATTCAATGCCTCCAAGACACAGTTTCTGGCTATCTCTTTATCTCCTTCTCCTCCTGATAACCCTATTGTCTTCGAAACTAATGAAATTTACCCTCTTAACTCTATCAATATATTAGGAATCCATATAGCCTCTAACTTGTCTTGGAGGAATCACATAATCCAAATTTCTAAATCTTCATCCAAAAAATTGGGGGTTTTGTTTCGTTTTCATTATTACTTTTCCTCATTGCAGTTACTTAAAATTTACAAAGGTCTTATTTGCCCCTGCTTAGAATACTGCTCACACATCTGGGGTGCTTCTTCCTTTACTTATCTTCTTGATAGGGTTGAATCTAAGGCAGTCAGACTCATTAATGATCCTTCTCTCACTTCTACCCTGGATTCTCTCTCTCTTCGCCGTAAGGTATCTTCCCTTTCGCTTTTCTATCGCTACTACTTCTATTGCTGCTCTGATGAGTTGGAGAGTTGCATCCCTCCTCCACTGCCGAGGCCGCATAACACTCGCCAAGCGGCCTCATCTCACAGGTACTGTGTGGAGATTTGTAGCTCGCGGATTGGTCGGTGCAGCGACTGCTTCTTCCCATCTACCTCCAGACTCTGGAACTCTCTTCCTCCTTCTATCTTTCCTAATTCTTATGACCTTTCATCCTTCAAAAAGCAGATCTATCGTCATATCAGAGCCTAGTCCTCCATATCTCTGGGTCCTCTTTACTTTGACTGTTTTTTTCTGTCGTTTTCCTTTGTGTGACATGATCTCATCTCTGCCTTGCCCTTAACCTTTTTCTTTTCCTTCGTCTTGGTATTTTCTCGTGCCCGGGCCTTTGTTGATGAGGGCAGTTTCTGCCTGTCCCGGTGTCACTCTCTTAAAAAAAAAAAAAAAAAAAAGTGGCTAAAATAGTGACTATATTAATGACGAATAGGTAACAGTTGATAAAAGAGGTAGAAAAGTTATTGTTGGTGTGGATAAATGAGAAACAGCTGGCTGGAGATGGTGTGCTAGGGCTCTACAAATACACCATGATTTAGTAGCCAACACTCTTTGAGTTCTAGTGGCACTAAATTTGACGAATTTAAAGCCAGTAAAGGCTGGTTTGAGAAATTTCGTTGACGAAAAATTTAAATTAATTTTTAGTAAGTGGAGTGATGTGCATGCTTTTATTGAGACTAATCACTCAGACAAAACTATGGGCAACAGAGTAGTGAACATTTTAAATGACAATGTGATGTCTCACTTTAGGACAATATATCAACAAAAGGACAAATTTCTATGGATTGTTTTCTTGTGAATAGCCAGAGAATCACCTTCCAAAAGAGAATAAACAGACAAAAGACCAGAATAACAGCCTGTATCTGAACAGTTAGCAAACATTTTTATGAAAGGGAACTCTCCATCATTCAAAGGAGCAGTTCTCCTCCTCCTCCTCCACCACCATCCATGTATGCCAGCAACAATCAACCACAAAGGTAAATACAGTACTGTACCATGTTTTATTTTAGAAGTGTAGATTTCCTTTCTATTATTAATGTAATTTTCCTATTACAAGTGTATTTATTCATTTTTATCCTCATAAAAAATAAAAAAAAATTATATTTAAGGTGATGAGGAACAGATTAATTGAAATTACATGCATTCCAATGGGAAAAATTGTTTCGCCTCACAAACAGGGTTTAGGTACGTGACTAGAGGTATGACTATAGTTATAAACATTGTTAGAAAAAAGTTAATTCTGTGCTCATCTATCATGAAGCCCAGCTGTCTGCAACAAAGGGTAGTTCTTCAACAGGAATCACAGTACCAACTGTATTTTATAAATCCCAACTACTACCACTTTCATGCGTTAAAATCACGTTACAAACACGTCCTATGAGAGCAACTACTTATTCATTATTAAACGTATATGCACCGTCAATGATCACGGTAGCAGATGCATTTCATAAATCTCAACTACGACCGATTTCACACATCGTAAACATGAGTGTCTCGTAGAATCTCACAAGAACAACTAACTTTAAGTAAGAAAGTCACACAAAACTCCTCTTGTTTGTCCATGTTAACAATTACATATAATGGCTCTTTGTTCACAAAGGTGAGGGAATAAGCGTTATCCCAAAGGGATGACAGGTTTATGGTTAAACTAGTCCAAAGAATGAACTACACATTATACATACGATTATATGTGTACATTTGATATAATACATAGGTATGCATATGTCTATAAATATACATACACGCACATAAGCTCCAATAAACAAAAATCTCATGCATATAACACTTAGATAAGTACGTATGAATAAGCTGTCTTGAAATATATTCAAGAAAACAATAATAATAATAAGATGATTTATGAGAAGGAAAGGAACAATTCTGACAAACGTCAGAATATTTATAACCAACAACTCTTTCAGCTACCCTGCCCTGAGATTCTCTTTCTTATTATCTCAACCTTAATCTACTGTTAGCATTGGTCATGGTACATTAGCATGCATTTGCATCTTAGCTATTTAAAACTTAAATATAATAACAATAATAATAATAAATAAGGAACACCTACAGTTAGCGGACCATGGCGATAGGCTCTGACTAGAGAACTGGCGAATGAACACACAACAAAAATAGTGAAAAATAAGCATTCGAAACAATTTTTTACTATCCTAACTTAAAATACTTACCTACCCTCTTAGCCAGGGGGGCTTTGCCCCCCTGGGACCCCCCATCTTACTATCCTAACTAAAAATACTTACCTAACCTTCAGTCCAACTACTTACCTGAGTGAAGGGATGAGGTCGTTGAGCGGCATGGCCCACTAAACTGTAAACTACCCATAAATAATAATAATAATAATAATAAAAATTAAAACAATGATAACAATAATAATAAATATAATACTAATAACAATAATAATTAAAAGAGGAAGAAAAAGATTTGAAAAGAGATGAGAAAAAGTTAACTGCAATTTATGAGGCTAAAAACATAAAAATACTGATGAAACTCAGCAGACTGTGATAAAAACTAAAACCTACGGCTACCCTGAGCACTATCTCAAAAAATGACAGCAATGACTCACAGCCAATACATGCACTGCACCATTTTGTGTGTAACAGGAATGGGGTTGGACAGACTGGTTGGAGCTGGGGGATTAATAGTAGATTTCCTTCATGATGTCAAACATAGGGATCAAACCCAAATTCCCGATTCACGTTCTACCACCGAGTTACCGCAGGCCACACTCAATACAGGTTTTTCACCTTCTGAGCTATTGCTTGGTCGTCGAATACATTGTTTTTTATATACTAAGACCTGGAGAAACTATCCAGCACAGTGTTAAAGCAATAGCAGAACCAGAAGCGACTACATGACCCTAAGTCTCCTGGATCATTGGAACTATCTCCAGATGATCCAGTCATGGCATGTAATTATGCTCACGGAGCTAAGTGGACTCCTGCTACGGTTAAATCTAGAACAGGTCTTTTGTAGTTAACAAAGACTGTGGGTCGCTTCGTCCCTTAACCCCATCACAAAACGGTCACAAAGCATTTTATCTAAATTAGAACCAAATTCACAAGTACTAGCACAAAGCTTTAATACCTGCCACATAATTGGATATATTCTCACCTGGCTCCTATTTGCGACTATGAAACTTCAATCTCTCATAAAAGACCATGACCTGTGGTTGAAAATGCGATTTCAGTGCCATAACCAATTCATCATAAGTGCAGTCTTTTGGTTAAAGGTCTTTGGGCCAATTAGGGTTAAAAACGAATTCCACTCCAGTAGAATAACTTTCAATCTTCATCTGCCTCTTTAAGCTCGCCAATACTTCCCATCACTGACTTACCAAAAACATAAAATAGCAAAAAAATAAAAAAATAAAATAAAATACAAAATACCGCGGCTCCATTGGCTATATAACTAGAAAAATAGCAAAATGAAGTCAATGTGGTGCAACTTCGCTAGAAAATTACGAGAGTTCAGTGTTGAAATACATGGGCTTAGGCTAACATACCGAGATGCAAACGAAATTGTAAATAGGCCTAGGCTAATAGGTAAATAGCCAAGCCTATCTCAGGACACAGTAGATTTTCATAGGAAATGTTTAGGAGAGGCTAACAATGATCCCATCATCGTCGCCAAAAATATGTTATAACCCCAAGGGAAAACATATGTGATTATACATCTCATAAATAAACAGTCTAGCTTAGAAATATCCAACTTATCAAATTACCATATGGTACCGTAGAGTAAATGGTTAGGTGCTGGTGAATTGGTTAGGTACAGATTTACCCGGAAAAACCAAATTAACAAAATTTTCCTACACAGCAAGGTTAGTAAATGTTAGTAAAAATAAATAGGACCTATTAAACAATGCCAGAGATATAACTTCCCTTAAATGTAGTAGATATTCATGATCGGGATATCCAGTAACACAAAGTTAAGCACCCAACTCCGAACGTACAAAACGAGGTTCAAACAACTCATACTTCTTCTTACAATTTCTTAATGTATAGGAAACAAGGTACAATACTATATTTATTTATTTAGGTATATATAAAATGTTAAACTCATTTAAACAACTGAACTAAATTAATATTATTATTATTATCATTATTATTATGCGTAGTCGCCGTGGCTCAAGCGGTAGCGTCCGCGACTCTGAGGCATCAGGTCGAGGGTTCGCGCCCCGTCACGGTCTGAGGTTAGCAAGGGCATGCACTCAGGGTAATGATTAAATCTGCCATAACAAGTCCTTCGCAAGAAGGCAACCGTCCTAGCCCTTGGTAGAAAAGGGAGTCCGTGACGTAAAACCGGAACATTATTATTATTATTATTATTATTATAGGAAAACTAAAACATTTACTGGAAAGAAACAAATTGTTTACTTTCCAAGTTACTCCACACTGTGTACTCTATGCCCTATATGGTAATAAGTGCATATATAAATTGGACAAGCTTACGACTGCAGAATTTGACTAGAAATGTGGAATTTAATTTACGATTGGCACTTAGAAAACACTGAGGTTGTACTGTAAGTCCATGACTACCTGTATCTGCTAATACAGATATACAGTACAGCATTTACTTTAGTTATATTCAAACAACTCTCCGTAATTAGGTAACAGTATTAATTTATCAATGACTAAAATTGTTACTACAATTGTTGACATTTTTATAATAACACTTCTTACTTACCATTATCCTAAATTTATATAAAACAATATTTACCATGATACAATTACCAAATATTGTATATCAAACTTTTAGTGACAATTAACAGAAAGGGTGAAACACGCCAAATCATACAGTACACAAAATTAAAAATTATTTTCAGATGACCCGGGAAGATAGGATGAAATAAGATGAATGGATGTTGTACAACATAGGTCATTTTCGTATGTTGTTGGAGAGGCAATAGAAAATGTAGGCAGAGAAGGATTAAACTTTACTACCTCTCAGTGTTCAGAGTACGCAAGTCAAGAAGTATCTAAACTAACGTGGGTTTGATGCCAACACAGGGCATTACAAGGACATCCAACCTAAATCCAAAGCTCCAACACGTTTGAGTCCATCCTCATTCGAATAGGGCAACAACCTCTCAAAATTGAATTTAGACCAAACTGTCAGCCCCCTTATTAGGGGATATATGGCTTTAGTATATAGATAGATATAGGGATATAAATGATGGAATGAAAGTGGCTATTGTGACTCAAGGACAGACCAAACCTAATTACATAAGCCACTAGCAAGAAAAGAGAAACTGATTACATATCCATTACATATGACATTTATCCATTACATATGACATTTACCACAAATGACAGTTCACAGTTACAGAGAGGAGGAAACTTTAACTCCCAGTTGGACACTAAATGTGCAGAATGGGATATGATTGCCCTCTTACACTATAGATATACAATCAGCAGTAAATATATCTATTGAGATTTGTAAGACTTGTGTATTACATAAAGGCAAAGTAATGTAATGTGCCATACAAAAATGGAAAATTTAATACAGCCAATAAATATTCAAGCACAGAGTATAATAAAAAAAAACCCATAAGAGCAAAAGAAATGCAAATACTGTATTAGGAACTGACTATTCATAAGATCTTCGTTTCGGCAATGAAATAAAGAGGTGGAGAATGAAATGAAGGAGGAGGAGGAGGAAAGAAGAAAGAGGAAGTCTGTAGTTCTTATAGTAGTAACTGTACCATTTGGCCACACTGAAGACTTATTTTTATATTAATATAGCAAATGCTTATGAAATGATGACATGGCACTCAAAATCTGAAAAAAATTTAAGGACAGTCCTGTTATGCATCTTCAGTGACTTGAAATTTAAGATGAGGAGCAGTGTAGCATCACCTTGCTGAGATTAGCATTTGCAGTTTTAGATAAGTTATTGCTTTTATCTATACCATTGCTACTGCTGACAAGGGGGTACATATACATATCATAAGAAATATTTTCATGCCTTGAGCTAGGAGAATCTTCAACTGACAATGGAGCTATTAGCTGATCTGGAGCTGGAATTATATAAGATAGTTTCTACTCATGTCTATCAAAGTGAGTAATAATTATCAAAAAGATATTTATGAATACATTTTTTTTCCATACAGATCGAAATCAACTTGAAGATAGCATGGAGCTTCTGTGATGAGGGAATTCTTGAACTGATACATATGTTCAATTCTGGTGGACTCTTTACTACAAAAGATACTGTTCCTACCCCAGCTAGTAAAACATGCAATGTTGGATGCGAAGAAAATTATTTTATGCCATTGGAGTACAACTGTTCTTATATAAAAGGGACCAAATGGTCTTTTGGTCAACACAGATCACTCCAGTATTTCATCAACTCCAATGACATGATTAATATCAAGTATTCTGGTAGAGAATTAGTATATCCTGGCGTTATTTCTGAAAGCATATTAACATCTATGGATCTAACAAAACGAAATGACACTGGTGTTATCAATTCCTCTCCGACAATTACGTCAGCTCCTATTGCATACATTCAAGAAAGATGTAAACAGACGATTAAACTTAAAGTTACGGACAATGATGGGGACCTAGTTAAATGTAGGCTGGCCTCTTGGTATGAATGTGAAAGCTGTTTTATCCAACCACCTGGCTTAACAATGACGACGGAGTCTTGCACTTTAACTTATGATGCTTCTTATGGAACTGGATATAAAGAGTTTATCCTCAAAGTTCAAGATTTTCTTCCTATGTCAGACACTCCATTGAGCAATGTTACATTAAAGTACATCATAAATGTCTATTCTGCAAGTTACCCATGCCCAAGTACACCAGAAGTCGTGCCACCAACAATTAAAAATGGATCATGCATTGCAATACCTAATGGTGAGCACTATATGGATACAATAACAGCAGATAGTGGAGGCCAAGAAGTGAATGTATCATTACTTATTGGGGCCACACCTAATGGATTAAACATATCTGAAGTATATCGAGATTCTGAGTCTAAATACTTTAAAGTCAACATTACGTGGATTCCCTTAGGAGATCAAAAGAATGAAACACATAAGTTTTGTTTTACTTTAGTAAATGATGTAGGCCTCACGAGTGAGCCATATTGTATATACTTAGTGGCTGGAATTTCTTCTCCATCAGTACTTCAAGCACAAATTCTTCATGGAAGAGATGGAAAAGTTCATCCTGCCCGTGTTCAGTTTGTCATACAATTCAATCAAGTTATTTCCAGACCAATCACTGATGCTAAAATTATTTTCATAGATTCTGAGACAAATAATACAATACATACGATTAGTACAATAACATCTGATGAAGTCTTTTTTAATAATAATAATATTACTGTTATCACTAATATTACATTTCCAGAAGAGAAAACATTTAATGTGTACCTGGAGGAGGGTGCTGTACTTGGTATCAGTGGATGTAAACCAGGAAATGCCCATATTCAGTTCTTAATGTTCACAACAAATGATGTAACTCCTCCAGAGACCTATTTTATCGAAGCACCTTTAAGAACCAATGAAAATGTTACTATAACTTGGGCAACAAATGAACAGGTAAGTACTACCTGTATCTTAGATTCTTATAATGCAGTCAGTTGCTCAAGCAGGCAATTTCAAGCTTTTGAATTAAGAGAAGGTTATCATACTCTGTTACTTGAACATGTTGACAAAAGCAATAACTCGGCAAATATAAGTCACACATTTTACGTAGACTTGGCAAGTCCTAATGTTACACTTACAAATGTTCCTAGTGCTTTTTCAAATGTGTACAATTTTCCATTCTTCTTTGAATGTAGTGAAAATGACTGTACTTACTATTGCAATTTCGATAACAAGGCAGGAAATGACACTTCATTTATTCCATGTCCAAGTGGTGCCTTTATCGTACGAAATAACTCTAATGGAGAATATACATTTAATGTATATGCCGTAGATGACGTCGGTAATGTTGGAATGCCAATATCCTATACCTGGACAGCCGATTTTACACCTCCTGCTGTAAGTGTTAACGACACAAGCTTTGAGTGCTCGAGGGAGAATCCTCCTAAAACAATTTCTGCACATGACAATATGGATTTAGATTTGTCTGTGACATTTGAAGATAGAGAGACTCCTTGTAATATCACTCGCACTTGGAATGTAAGAGATGACGCTCACAATGTGGTATACAAAGAGCAATTAATTACTAAGCTCTTTACGCCACATATTAAACTTCTTTTACAACTGTCACTCTCTTGTTCAAGTTCCTCGGGGAAAAGCTTTGTGACTGAAAACACTGCAACAGTTGATAACCCATGTGGAAGACCCTTATCAATATCATATCTTGATGAACCCAGTTCAATCCAATGTCCAGGGTCATTGAACAGAACATGGAGGATCACTGATGCCTGCACTGGGCAGGCAGATACAGCAAAACAAGTCATAACACTCTATGACATATGCCCAAGCACAGCGTGTGGTAAAAATTTCTCTATACCCCATGGCATATGCAGTAATGGAAAATGTCGTTGTAACAAACCTTGGTATGGCAATGATTGCGAGAATCTTCTCTATGAACCTCACATTAAACCAAAACCTCCTATTATGATATTTGAAAGTCAAGAAATAAAAATATACCCTTCACTCAAACAAGGAACAAGGCCTGTGACATGGAGTTTACTTGAGGCTCCAAAAGGTACTTCAATAGATTACCTGACGGGTTTTATAAATCTCCAAATTGCACCAGCTGGAATTCACACTTTTGACTTACGAGCTGCAAATGAAATTGGACACGATGACATTCAGTACACTGTCACTGTAAATGCAACTTACACAGCACGCCTCCTACCAATACAAAACAACACCTTTGTAAAATCAACACCAATATTCCTATATGGCTTTGTGGAACATGAGACACACAGCCCCATTTACAACCTTTCCAATGGAATAGTTCCAATATCTGTAGATATTTTTAATCTTGACACTGGTGTAAATAGGACTTTTAATGTGTTCACAAATAAGAATTCTAAATTTGCATTAGTATTTCAGCCACCTTTAATGGAATATGGGAATTATAAGGCTATTGCTAGACATCCAGCGGGGGAAATTACAGAGCATTTCATAACCTGGATGGTACTTGGGATGCGAACAGTTCACAGATCAGTAACATTACAGGGCACCTCATCAGGAACATACCAGCAGTATTATTCAAATGTAACCACCCTCATCAATGATGGACCCGCAGATCTTCACAATATTCAAACAATTATGATAAATGACAATACTTTAAAACATTATGTCAATATCACAGTCACCTTTGGAAATATTCACAAGATAAATAAAATTTCACCTGGAGAAATGATGAATATCAACATAGAGATTTCAACAACAGATGCTTTCGACTCAAGTACTTATTTAGCACTTACAGCTGAAGGGGGGACATTGACTTATTTACTGGTAAACCTCAAAATTGACCTATTACATGCTGAATTACAAGTGCAGCCAAAAAATTTGCACATTAGTATTGCACCTGGTAAACAGAAACCTATTGAATTTAGTGTCACAAACATAGGTAAGACAAGTGCATCTAATGTGAGTATTGTTATTGCAGAGCCATCCATAATGTCACTGGGCAGTTTTGGATTAAATGACAACCATGGAAATAGTTTGACTCTTGACAGTCTAGAAACGGCTTCTGGTATGGTGATAATAAATACACCTTTGAACCAATCATTTGGGACTGTAAGTGGAAGCATTGTCATTCGCAGCGATGAGACGTCAACTTTATTGCCATTCCGAATAGAGATATTTACATACACCACTGTTAATTATAAAATTACTGTTGAAGATGAATACACTATTGATGGTAGTTCCTTAGTATCTGACGCCAGAATAAGATTAACAAACTATCATCGAGGAATAGTGTTAACTCAGACGACCAAGGAACACAATGGTAGTGCCATATTTGAAGACATACCTGAGGACAAGTATGATTTGTACATTGAAGCCCCTGGCCACTTGAAAAAGCATCAAGTCATTCTTGCATCACCAAGCAATGCAAATAACACAGTTTTTCTACAGAGAAAAGGGGTAGAATATTCTTTCACAATTGAGCCAACTTTCATTAAGGATGAATACATATTCAAGCTGGAAGCAGATTACGAAGTTAATATTCCTATTCCGGTACTGACAGTTGACCCGATGACTATTGACGTTCGATACTATCAGCTTGAGTCAGCTACATTTAAGGAACCTATAAAACTGAATATTACCAATCATGGTTTAATTCGTGTTACAGATTTAAAGCTGGCACTTGGCAATAGTCACCATTTAGCTCTGACACTGTCTCCTCTTGTAGAAATACCATCTTATTTACAAGCCAGGGAGTCACAGATTATACCTGTTCAGGTATTAATACCTGCTCTACATTGCTCTCTTGGAGTGTTAAGGACTGTAGCAAAATTTATCACATTTGAATATGCATATCTTGCAGCACACAAAGTCTATAGGACAGTTCCCATTATGTATCTAATGACAGAATGTTTCCTTAAGGGTAGTACATTCACTCTTTCTGGTTATGGAGCTGAGGGAGGTTGGCTCTGGAATGGTGGATCATTATCACGAAGCCTCTCTTCAACTTCAAAATCTGAAGTGTATTGTCATGCATGTACAAAAGTTGTTGTTAAGTGTTATTCAGCTTTCAGATTTCTGAAGAAAGTACTTATACCAATTGTTAAAAAAGCAGTAAGTCCAATGGACTTTAAAGACACACTTGAATGGTTACAAACAACTTACTTAAATGAAAGCAGTCTGTTAATTTCAGTCTTCACAGAATATCCTTATTCAAAACCTGATACCCCATACATTAACAGACCCACTTATCAGTCATGCCTCCATGACATATACAAGATGTGTTTAAGAAGAAACACTACTTTGACATCATCTCGTGCAAAAAGAAGCTCAACAGACATAGCCATTATCTTAGCAGAGGCATTATACCCTATACATTTACATGTTCTTCATGCCACCCATATTTTAGGGAGTACAGTATGGTTTTATCTCAATGACCCTTACTGGATTACAAAAACTCTCAGGCCCATATTTGATGATACAAGTGATTCAGGGGAACTTGTTTCCACAACTGAACTGCAATCGATTCTAAACAGTCCTAGACCTCAAGGTGTAACCCAAAAAGACATTGAAATACTTGTCACTCGCTTTAATACAACACAAGCAAGTTGGCAAAGAGGCAAACTAGAACCAAAAAATGAAAATGAAAATCTAATATCTTATTCATTACTAGACAACTTATTACAGACTCTATCAGTGTACAGGGATATAAATGAAGAGCAGGGATTCACATCATATACTGATGCAGTAAACTATGCAGTGCATGCCATTGACAATAGGGATTCTTGGGCTAAGGAGGCTGGTGTATGTGCTATTGTTAGAATTCAAATAGAACAGCAATTTATCATAGTACGAGAAGGATTCGATGCCATATTACAAATACAAAATAATGATATGCATACTTTAGAAAACATTCAGGTCAATATATACATTTATGACACCATTACAAATAAAATCTGCAATGATAAATTCTCGATCAGAGTAGAAAAATTAAGTGACTCACTGACGGGGGTTGATGGAAATGGGACTCTTGAGGCTAACCAGCATGGTACTATACACTGGCTAATTATTCCCTATTCAGAGGCTGCACTTTATGTATCCACAGAATATGAAATTGGGGGCCAGTTTGCATATAAAATTGGCGGCGTATTGACTGACATTCACCTGGCTACAACAAGAATAACAGTACAGCCTGATCCTCAACTATATGTCCACTACTTCTTGGAAAAATATGTTTTATCTGATGACCCCTTTACCACAGAAAGAGAACCAGCAATTCCATTCTCACTAGGAGTAATGATAAGCAATCAAGGTTTCGGAACTGCTTATAATACCAAAATGACATCTGGTCAGCCAGAAATTATACAAAATGACAAAGGACTCCTAATATCATTCCAAATTATTGCTGCATTTTTTGGAAGTGAACCCATGAATCCATCTTTAGAAGTAGACTTTGGTGACTTTTTACCAAACACAACTAAAACCGCAAGATGGCTGATGACGAGTTCACTGATTGGTGAATTCAAACGTTATACAGCAACTTTTGAGAATATTAACCCCTTGAGCGACTCAAAATTATCGATAATAAAAGAATTGAGAATCCACGAGCTGATCAGAAATGTTCGTATTCCTGGAGAAGAAGATGATGGCATTTTAGATTTCCTTGTAAATGATGAAACGGATCTCTTTAATTTGCCAGATAAAATTTATAACTCCAGAGACATGTCATACGAAACTGTAAAAGAGGGGAACGTAACTGAGTTTGACGTACAATTTTATAAAGACTCGGTGATTTTAGAAATAAATGTCCAAAGTGAGGCTGAGGGTTGGGTGTTCTTTTCCTTGGAAGATTCAATCCTAAACAATTTACCCACCAGGAAGTCAAACATGTTGACACGTCATAATAAAAGAATGATTAGATCATATGAAAATGCTACTCTGCCTAATGAGAACGCCTGGATATCTGTTAATGTGCTTGGAAAGACAAGACAGAAGTCCGTGAATGTTTTGGATTACATTTATCAACCCTCCAGTCAGATCGTTTACTTGGTTGAAATAATAGAAAAAGAAATGCTGCCGACCACTACAGAGCAATACAAACCTTGCTTAATAAATAACTGTGGACTTTACTATTCACCACCTCATGGCATTTGCAGTAATGGTACTTGCCACTGCAACATGCCTTGGTATGGTGAAGCTTGTGAAAAAATATATCTTCCACCTAAAATTGAGCCAATTGAACCAGTTATTATACTCGAAGGCCAAGAGGTCGAAGTCCAGCCTAAACTTGTTCATGGTAAACAATCAGTAATTTGGAGACTTAAAGCTGCTCCTGAACATGCCAACATTCATCGATCGTCAGGAAGAATTTACTTGAATAATGCCCCAGCTGGAAATTTGACATTCATAATAGAAGCAGAAAATGTTATTGGAAAAGACAGTGTAGAATGTCGAGTTAGTGCTAGACCAACATATTCAGCATATCTTTATCCATTAAGCAAAAGTATATTTAATGAATCACAGACCATACTCTTAACAGGTTTTGTAGTGAATGACTCTTACAGTCCTATTCATGAGCAACTTGCGGGACATGTCCCAGTAGCAGTATATATATATAATCCCACTAAAGGAATAATGAGAACCTTGCATGCACACACAGAGAAAAATTCCAATTTTACAGTATCGTTCCGATCGTTACCAACAGAATACGGTCAGTACATGGCATCTGCACAGCATCCGTTTTTTACGTTCCAAGAACCACAAATAAAATGGAAAATTCTTGGAATGAGAACTTCATATACATCTGTTACTCTGAGAGGAAGTACATCAGGGCCTTACAGATCAGTCTATTCCAATATAACAAAATTAATCAACGATGGTCCCGCTGATCTACACACGATTAGAGCTTTACCACTTAAAGAGGAAATACTGAGCAGCGGAATAATCATATATGTGACTTTTGCTGGAGAAAAGACTCTTCAAACATTTCACTCAGGGCAAAGGATTGACGTTAGCATTGAACTCTCAACAACTGGAGCTATAAAAGGAAATATTGGGATTACTTTGTATACAAATGAAGGAATTACAGCCTTCATCAATGTTGAAGTTGCAATCAGAGAGAGTCGTTACAGATTAGAAGTATCTCCAGGCAGATTAGTGGCTAGCGTTACTTACGGGAGGCAGAAATTCCTGACTTTCAACGTAACAAATGTAGGAGAAAATACAGCGAATAATGTGAGCATAGTCCTTCCCAATGACCCTTATTTAAACCTAGTAAGCTTTGGCCTTGGTAATCAATATGGTAATGGGCTCTTTATACAGTCTAATCAAACAGCTTCCGCAAGTATATTAGTTCAGGTCCCCTTTGGAGAGTTTCTAGGAACACTGAATGGGAATTTGCTTGTTGCAAGCGAAAGCTCGTATGAAAACGTACCTTATAATATATATGTTGTTTCAGATAACATTCTTAACCTGACTGTAATAGTAGAAGATGAATACACATATTTGAGTAAAGGAAAGCCTCTGGTGTCTGATGCAACAGTAAGATTAAGAAATCATCTGCTTGGTATTGATATAACTCAATATACAAGTGATAACAAAGGTTATACATTATTTCACAATCTTCCTGAAGATCAGTATGAAATTTTTGTTAAAGCTCCAAAACATACCAACTTCAAAGACATTATCTACGTGTCGCTAAAGACTTCAACAAATACTATATTTCTAGAACGCACAGCAGTTAAATTTGAACTCACGGTATTGCCAACAATATTCCAGGATGATTATATTTTTAAACTAGAAGCTGATTTTGAAGTGGATGTTCCAATCCCTGTGGTAACAGTTACTCCGAATATAACAAAGTTTGAAAGTGTATCTTCAGCTTTGGAAAATTCAAACATACTAACCCTTTTCTTCAATGTAACTAATCACAGTCTCATTCGTATTGAAAATGTTCAAATAATACATGAATTCAACTATTCTTCTATAAGTCTAATGCCTGCCATTGGTTCCATATCTATAAATGCAAAGTCTAGTGAAGTTATTCCAGTTATTGCATCCTTTAGGTCTATCGCGTCCACCAGCAGTATATACAAAAGGAGCGTACCAACTTTACCCGTATGGATCGTTCGCACAGTTTTGTACACATCAAAAGTTGTATATTCATTTGCTTGCAAGGGGAGACAATTCCGTCAAGTACCTATCATTTGGATATCAAAAGAGAAGGTAAAACCAAGCAAACCATTACCTGACTTAGGACCAGTTGGCGAATTTTGGCTTCCAGGAAATGGCACCTCAGGTAATAAAAAATTAGATATTAACCTCATTAAAAGGATATTTTGTGATCCTTGTACAAATGCTGTCATAAAACTTGCTTCGCACATAACAGGTGGTCCAGACATTGCAGGGACTGGAACACTTCCAAACATTGTAGGAGGGAAAGGACCTGAAAACCGAAAGGATGTTATTGCTTGGGGAACAGGAATTGCCAGTGATCTGTCAAAATTTGGCCAGGGAGCAAAAGGAGCTCTGGGAAAGTATGGTAAAAGAGCTAGTTTAGGTAATGACCTGGATAGCTTTTTTAAAACATGTCTTTTGAGATGGTACAGTAACCATCTTCAAGGCCAAAGGCATAAAAGAAGTGCAAGGGATATAGCTATCATCTTTGCTCAAGGTTACTTTCCATTCCAGCTCAGCCTGATATACCTTGTTCATGTATTTGGAGACGAAAAATGGCTCTTGGTAAATGATACCACATGGGTTAGTACAACTCTAAGACCTATATTTGATGATAACAGTGACATGGGAGAACATGTCTCTGAAAATGAGCAATTAGCAGTGTTAAATGAAACAAATCCATCAAATATCACAGATGACGACATACTGAAACTTATTCAGCGTTTCAATGATACAGAAACTCGGTGGGGAAATGGAGAAACGGAACCACTGACAGATGATGATAACATCATGTCTTATTCTTTTCTTGAAAACCTTAAATTTAATATAACATTTTACAACAATGTGGCTAAATCCAAAGGCTTTACTTCATACCTGGATGCACTTGACTTTGCAATTGATGCTTTCAAGAACATGGACGAGTGGTACGAACAAAGCGGCATTTGTGCAGTCGTTAGAATAAAAATCATCCAAAATGCTACTCTTGTACGAGAGGGATTTGAGGCTAACCTAAAGATTGAGAATAAAGAAACAGAAAATTTGGAAAATATTTTAGTAATTCTTGAAATACACGAATATGGAACAAGCAATAACGCAACTGACAAATTTTCCACCGGTGCTATGAAACTAAGTGGATCGCTGAGTGGTGTTGATGGCAACGGAACTCTGTTGGCTGATTCTATGGGTATTGCAGAATGGTTAATTGTTCCTTACTCTGATGCTGCTCCAACTGCAGCTACAATATATGAAGTAGGAGGATGGGTTTCATACAGAGTTGGTGGCAACACTCTGAATATTCCCCTGGAGCCTGCAAAAATAACGGTGCTGCCTAATCCCTACCTTGTGGTCCATTACTTTTGGGAAAAATATTCCTACTCCGATGACCCATTTACCACTAATGTGACAGAGCCTACCTTGCCATTTTCTTTAGGAGTAATGATAAAAAACGAAGGCTTTGGTACAGCATATGATATGAAAATTACATCAGGTCAGCCAGAAATTATTGAAAATGAATTGGGGTTACTCATAGCATTCCAGATCATCGGCGCGCTTTTTGGCAGCGAGCCAATAAACCCCTCTCTTGATGTAAGTTTCGGAGATCTGTATCCTAACACAACTAAAACAGCAAGATGGTGGATGACCAGTTCACTTATCGGAGAATTCAAACATTACACAGCAACCTTTAAGAATATTAATCCTTTAGGGGATCCCAAATTATCAGTCATTGAAGAACTAAATGTACACGAACTAATATGGAATGTTCGCATTCCTGGCGATCAAGATGATGGTATTTTAGATTTTCTATCCAATGACAAAGTAGACCTGTATAATATTCCTGACAAAATTTATGATTCAAGAAACACGTTGAGCTATAATGTAACAGAGGGATCAGTCAACAGTTTCAAATTTGAAATCATTGATGATGTTGAAACTCTGATAGTAAGAGTGCAGTCCTTTGAAGCAGGCTTCACATATTTTACAATACGTGACTATGCATTAGATAATCTACCTCTCGGTAGTTCGTATAAACTGACTCGACACAAAAACAAAATGGCAAGATCCAATGATCAAGAGCTGCCGAATGTCAATGCTTGGGTGACTGTTAATGTTCTGGGAAGAAATAAGAAGAAAAGTATTAACATCTTTGACATAACCTCAGCCTCAAGTAATGAATACTATTATTCTATAGTATTGACAGATCAACTTCTAATAATGAGTAATGGTACCACAACTGATTTACCTAGATATAATGGTACCACAGCTAAAGAGTCTAGTAACATACATAAAATGTTTAGTAACAAGAGTACCACAACTTTACTGTCCGATGATTCAACAAGTACATCCTTGTATGGATACGAAACAAAAACCTCTGAGGACTTTACAGGTTTAACAGACACTTCAGAACCAAGCTCACAAAAGGCAACATTGGCAACCGTATTGTCAACGACTAAAGAATCGCCAAAAAAACACAGTCAGATTCAAAACAGTAAAGGAAAAAGCTTCATGGAAATATTCTTACACTTTTCTCAACGTATAAAGCTGTGCCTTAAGAGTGAAGAAAATGTGAAGTTATAGAGAATAGAGAATATAGTAAATAGCAGACATTTTTCATACTCCGTTGTCACCTTTATCACATATTGTTTGCTTATGGTAATTTGAGGCCTATGGTTTGTAAAGATAATAGCTCAATATATTACATCTTTGTGTGATTTATTACATGAAATATATAACACAGTCATGCAACGATGCTCTGAAAAATCTTGGTCTATCCCAGTTTCCAAGGTTGTCAAAATTTAGTAAAGACTTAGAGCAGTATCAGTTTTGTTTATAGATATGAAATAACCTTCAGAATATTCTGATTAAAATTAGTCATTTCAGTTAAATAAATATAGCTACTGCTCTCAAACAACACTAGAGTACAAGCTGCATGTATACATGCACATTATATGTAAGGTTTATTAGTTTACCTAACATCTTGCTCAGTGCACAGGTTTCCCACGAACTGGGCTACATATTCCAATGCTGGCAGACTGTGAAAAAGTATCTTTATTGCATAAATGCAACCTGAAAGTATGTATAATGATAAACTTACCCCGTGGATGATCCAAGCAGGGTGGTGGTATGGAAGTGTAGCAGCCCTTCATCCCAAAGGAATTAAGAAGTGATCAAAATATACTGTACTAATTTCTGGTAAATGTGTGCTTTAACTATGTCATCCCCCCTATAAGTGGTATTGCCGCCATAATATATGCATGTAGGAGTGGATAAAACTACATTTAGGAGATGGGACTGTTTCTTTAACAGGTGCTTTATTATTCTTTTTCCTTTCATGAATGAGTGTTAAGTCTCCTTATATCTCTAAATGTTGTCAGTATTGTCATATTTGTATAATATTGATAAAGGGATACAAAAGTCCTGTGAATTTTCAGTGTCCTTTTCATGTGGGTAATAACCAAGCCTGTTTACTTTCAAGGCATTCCCATACTGGCATTTCTTACTTGCACAGCCAACAGTAATTTTTAATCTGTATATAAGAACCATGATCTCCCTTAAATGGGGACTGGCTGGCTTAAAAGCAAGAAAATTGGCACTCTGGAGGAGGAAAACACATAGGAGGGGGTTCCCAGTCCCCTAACTCTGTCCCACTTGGTTGACTTATGACACGCAGGGGAATACAAATGATATATTATTGTCCCCCTCATAACTTTACATCATCATATGTTAGTTCTAAATATAATGTCGAGTATGGACGATGAGGGAGTTTTGCATTAAAAAAAATTTTATTCTGGAGGGATACAGGAGCCCTGTAAATTTTCATTGACATTTTCATGTGGGTACTAAGCAGGCCCATGTTTACCTTAAGGATTTCCATACAGGCAGCTTCTCACTTTCAGAGCCATCAGTAATATTCCTTTTGTATGTAAGAATCATAATCTCCATTAATGGGGGCTGGCTGACTTAAAAGCAAGAAAACTGACACTTGAGACAAAAATACAAAGGAAAGGATTCCCAGTTCCATGTCTCACTTGGTCGATATTTATGACACGCAAAGGAACACAGAGGAAGCATTATTGCCCCCTCCATAACTTTACATCCTCGTTATGTCACTCCTAGCTGCAATGTTCAGTATGAATAATGAGGCAGCTTTGCATTAAGAATTTTATATTCTTATCAACATTTACTATATAATGACTCACTTGCTTCCTGTATTTGCCGACACATATGGGCCAAGAGTTACTTTTTATTTTTACTCTTTCCACTCTTGAGTGAGGGATTACCTCGGCGTAGGTAATAGCTCCCTAAGTTGTATTGGTATCAAATCGTAGGGATCATCATAAAGGGCCACAGTTCGTTGATCCCTCACCCAGAAGGTTGAAAAAGTAAAAATTTAAAATGTTAATAAAAAAAATATCTTTACATTCAGGAATACAGCAATAATGTTCCTAAGGGTTCAGTATTCCAATATCTGTTATTGTCTATAAGAGCAGTAGTCTCATGACACAAAGAGAACACTTTCTTTATTAAGAGATCATTTTAGCATATACAACACCTTGTACAATGGTCGCAGTTCCTCTTGTACGGGGGTGGCTATGTCAAAGCATACATATTTACCAGAAGTTAATATACCTTGATCACTCCTCTTGGCTCCTGGGGAACATAGGCCTGCCACCATTTTCCCCACCACCCTGCTAGGGTCATCCACAGTTTAAGTGGGCAAAGTTTCTGACATGAGGCCCACTTCTCCTGTTGGTGACCCAAGCCATTAAGAAGGACTGACGGTATTATTATTATTCAAGTAAAAATTATAGAATTCGTTTGAATGCTCATGAATAAAATAACCATAGCTTTAGTTCTGCTGTTGAAATGAAACTTTCATAGCTCAGAAGATAAGGTACTTGCCGCTCAGGGATTCATATTTCTCCATATGGTGGTGCAACAGCATCTCCTTTACCGAGAGAAACTTAGGGATAATGCGAGGGTGGTAGCATTTTACACTCTGACTCACAGCAGGAGGTGTGTGGAGAGGTTGTCAAGAGAAGGTGTGAAGATTAAAACCCACTGCAGCTGTCAAA
Source organism: Halocaridina rubra (assembly GCA_037179515.1). Lineage (NCBI taxonomy): Eukaryota > Metazoa > Arthropoda > Malacostraca > Decapoda > Atyidae > Halocaridina > Halocaridina rubra. The sequence continues at coordinate 84,445 of JAXCGZ010002069.1, read as the reverse complement.
CCTTATGGCAGAAGATCCTTGCCCCATTTACAATATGGGGCAAGAAGGGTGCTGGGGAGGGGAATGGTGGCATCTCTTAATCCCCTAGGAAGTATACGTAAAAATGGAGGTATATAAGCTACTGGAGAATGTGTGCTTTCAAGAGGGATTGTACATATAATGTAGTAGCAATCCACCAACGAATTAGTGGGTACAACATGAGAAGTACAGGAGCAAAAAAAAATCATAGAGAATAAGGACTTCAAGAATGCAAGTAAACATTATCCTCGTGTTAATTGTCACTCTTTGTCCCATATTGGAGTAGATACAGTGTGGCTGGAGAATTAAGGCTGGATGTCCTTCCTATTGCCCCATGGAGGGCTCGATTATGGGTTGGTCAACTCCAGAGAAGATTACTCTGATCACTGGGCTAACCTGGTTCCTCTTCAGCACAAGAGAAGCATTCATTTTAAGGCCTCATTATGTCACTCAAAGTGTAATCGTGGTATACTAGTTTCTGGTGAATGTGCGTGCTTTGACTCAGCCACCCCTTTTACATAAATATGTAAATAAAATTCAAAGATGTGTCAGCTTAACGCCTGTAATGCATTCCTACCTCCTTTTAAGTACGTTAATAATTACTTTATTCAATGTTCCATATTCGTTTCATGAGAGCCCTGCTTGATGGACTTTTAAAATAGTATGTACGGAGTTTTTTTCCCCAACGCAAAGGTTCTCTTATCTTGTTTTTCTTCAGTTAATGCATTCTGAATTAAAAAAACATACAGTGCTGCATTTTGTTCATTCAGGTTATTTTATTGTCATTTAAAAATAAACAATCATATGAAAATAAAAGCTATTCTTTGTTACAAATGATGTTTCTAATTCCTTAATTATTTACAAATGACATTTCTAATTCCTAACAAAGATTTTTTTTAATGAGTATGACACCGGGACAGACAAAAACTGCCCTAATCAATAAAGGCCCGGGCACGAGAAAACACCAAGATGAAGGAAAAGGTTAAGGACAAGGCAGAGATGAGGTAATATCACACAAGGAAAATGACAGACAGAAAAAACAGTCCAAGTACAGAGGACCCAGAGATATGGAGGACTAGGCTCTGAGATGACGATAGATCTGGTTTTTGAAGAATGATAAGTTATAAGAATTAGGAAAGACAGAAGGAGGAAGAGAGTTCCAGAGTCTGGAGGTAGATGAGAAGCAGCAGTCACTGCACCGACCAATCCACGAGCTACAAATCTCCACACAGTACCTGTGAGATGAGACCGCTTGGCGAGAGTTTTGCAGCCTCGGCAGTGGGGAAGGGATGCAACTTGCCAACTCATCAGAGCAGCGATATAGGAGAGAAAGGGAAGATACCTTACGGCAAAGAGAGACAGAATCCAGATTAGAAGTAAGAGAAGGATCATTAATGAGTCTGATTGCCTTAGATTCAACCCTATCAAGGAGACAAGTATAAGAAGAAGCACCCCAGATGTGAGCAGTATTCTAAGCAGGGACGAATAAGACCTTTATAAATTTTAAATAACTGTAAAGAGGAAAAGTAATGATGGGAACGGAACAAATCCCCAATTTTTTGGATGAAGATTTAGAAATTTGGAATATGTGATTCCTCCAAGACAAGTTAGAGGCTATATGGATTCCTAATATGTTGATAGAATTAAGAGGGCAAATTTCGTTAGTTTTGAAGACAATAGGGTTATCAGGAGAAGGAGAGAGATAGCCAGAAACTGTCTCTTGGAGGCATTGCATTTAACTAAATTTTGAGTGCCCCACTCAGATACCATCAGCAAATTGGAGTTGAGGTTAGAAGAAAGAGTGATACGAGACTGATTACGAGTAGCAGATGAAGGTTGTGAAGAAAAGGCAGAGGAAAAGTGAAAGGTAGAATTATCAGCAAAGGCATGAAGAAAAGATGGGGATAGTAGATCATTGATGAAGAGAAGGAACAGAGTAGGTGAAAGACCAGAGCCCTATGGAACACCACTGGTAACAGAGAAAGGGCTAGATGTCGCACCATCAACAACTATAGATATAAAACGGTCAGAAAGAAAACTGAAAATCTGAGAAGAGAGAGAAGGGGTAAAGCCATATGCAGGGAGTTTGACCAACAGAGACTTGTGTCAAAACCCTTAGAGATATCAAGGGCGACGACAAAGGACTCCCCATAGTTCCTCGGAGAAGATGACCATACATGAGTAAGATAGGACAGGAGGTCACAAGTGGATCTTGCCTAGGGGAAGCCGTACTGGTGATCGGAGATAAGCAAGTTAGATTCAAGGCGTTTCAAGTGAACATTGAGCAAAGTTTCGAAAACTTTAGCAATAGAGGAGGTTAGGGAAATAGGTTAGTAGTTTGAAGGAATAGAGCGGTCACCCTTCTTAGGAACAGGATGAACTAGAGCATGCTTCCAAGATGAAGGAGAGATACTGGGTGACAGAATGAGGCAAAAAAGACGGCAAAGCACAGGAGCCAGTTCATCTGTAAATTCCTTATGGAACTTTGCAGGGATGCCATCGAGACCAGATGCCTTGTTCGTCATTAGCGAGCGAAGAACCTTATGAACTTTGTGTAAAGAAAGGATAAGGGAGGGCATAGGGTTAGAGAGGGGTAAAGATTGAGGAACAGGTGCACTGGAATCGTTTATAGAAGAGTTGGCAGAAAAAGGAGAGCCAAAGAGAGTGGCTTTGTCAGTGGGAGAGCAAGCTATGGAACCATCAGAGCAAATGAGAGGGGGAAAGCTTGATTAAAGAAGTTTTTGACCAAGGACCAGAAGTATTTGTCAGTGGGAGAGGAGTTAAGGTCATCAACTTTCCATCTTATAAAGGAAGCCTTAGACCTTCAAATCTGAGCAGTACAGCAGTTCCTAGCAACAATAAAAGCAGAGCGAGTTAAATCGGAAGGAGAGGCATGGTAAGATGGGTGTGCTCGATTTCTGGCCTGCATAGCCATGGAGCAGGCATGGTCAAACCAAGGTTTAGGGGGAAAGAAAGTTTTGTAGAAGTGGGGATGTACGCCTCCATTCCCGAGGTCATGATCTCGGCAACTTTTAGAGCTACCTTATCAGGGTTGCAGGACCGAAAGCAGTAGTCATCCCATAGGAAGTCAAAGAGGAAGATACGCAAATTTCATGTTGGGTACGCTCAAAGTGCCAAAGGCGGCACTGAGCAGGAGGGATTGGTGGAGGGGGAGCGAAAATGGGAGAGAGAGAGATCATAGAGTGGTCAGATTTGCCAAGAGGGGAAAGCACAGAATAAGAGTAGTTTGAAGGGTTAGAAGTAAGAAATAGGTCAAGAGTCTTTGCTGTATGTTCGTGACAATTAGGAACACAAGTAGGATGTTTGATAATTTGCTCCAGATCGTGAGTAATAGAGAAAGCAAGGGCCTCACTTCCTCCCACATCAGTGTGAAAAGAATGAATCTACTCACTGTGGTGTACATTGAAATCACCAACGTAGGGAACTTTGGCATGTGGGTGAGAAGATAGCAAGGACTCATGGCACAAGGACAGATATTCAAAGAAAGACACAAGGTCGGTGAAGTTTGGAGAACAGTAGCAGAACAGAGGAAAATAGTGGTAGTGGAGAGATAGATTTTTAGCCATAGAACATCATATTCAGGAGATTCAAGGTCCACAAACCTTGCAATAGGTGTGTTAGTGTTGCAGTAGGCACAGACCCCACCTTTGGAACAAAAACAAGTATAGATTTTATAGTGAGATTTAAAATTAGTCAGTGGAAGCATGTATAGACAGCTGGGTTTCTGTGGGGTGGTATGTATACTGCCCATGGAGATTACTACCCATTCTAACAAGAGGGGTATCTTTAGCTCTTTACCTGCAAATCAGACAACTGTTGGAAATATCTCACTCAGGGGCTAATTGCCTGTATGAATTATTTGCCAAATTAATAATTTCAAAATGCACGCCATTACCTAAAGTGGAAATTGCGAGTGTTTTGCTCAAAGTCACCAGAGGCTGTAGTAGATGCCTTATTAGTTATCTTACAAGCTATTAACTTTTTTTTTCTTACTAAAATAATTCCCACTCCTTGCCTTTTGCAGATTATGATTATTTGCAATTTATATTTCAGCTTATAGTTAATTTTAAATATATCTCATTTAATATTCTTGTACGTGTAGAAAGCATAATCCCAATATAAAGGCTGCTTCCTATTTCTGTTTTCTGACCGTTCCCTTTCTTCAGCGAGCCTGTCAGACACGTTTTTTTTAGGTTTTTTATAAGATAGCTCTAGCTAATAAATTTTTTATATTATAAAAATTATTCTTGCTGATAATTTTTTTATAAACTTGACCTTGCTGATATGTCATTAGCCTGTCTAGATACATTTCAGTAGCTTCTTTATTATTTGAATAGTTAACTTCCGTCTCCTACAACGCAAAGAATGTTCTAGAGATTGTTTACCAGTAGCCTATTTTTACATAATAATTCTCGTTTTATATTATTTGCTTCCACTTGTTGCACCTAAAATACTCTCTCCCCCTTGCATCTCTGCCATAATTGCCAGCCAGGGACCACCACTACAGTAGCCCTCGAATATTATATGAACGAGTTACTTCTCTGGAATATATCCTACAGATGACGTCACCAGGAGGGACATTGAAGCGTCCTCATTTGGCGGCCAAACGTCCCAGAGGCAAGCTCTCGCCTCAGCAGTCAAGCTTATTTCAAGCCTTATTTACATGGCGTCTTCACAGGAATTCATCTGGCACAAACAAGGTGACGGATAGTGTATGGTAAAGCTCGTTGGTCAAGCATATTGGTATTTCAAGAACTGGTTAAATTAGTTACTGGTCAAATCCTATGAAAATTTTCTCAGCTTCCATTCCCATACAAAACGAACTTTTGTAGAGTACCTAACTAGAATCTCATTTGCCAAACTTAATTCCTCAACCTGGAAATTACCGCTGATATACACTGATAAGAAATTTCTTTCACTGAATGTGCCAAACGAAAATCTCATCCAAAGAAGATTGGTTATGAGCCCGTAAAAATCTATCCCTTTTCCTAACGAATTCTAATTTCATTTCACCGCTTTCTATCATCATGAATAAAGTGTTTTACGTCAAAGAACTCGTGAATAAAGTTATTTACTATATAAATTGCAAGTAATTAATCATTTAAGTAAAGTGCTTTATGCTCTAAACTGCAAATAATTAAAAAGTAATTTGACCCTGTTGGCTTTGCAAATATTTCTTGTTAGCCACAATTTAATAAATACATACTGTATTTATCTTGCTGATTCTTTATATATTGGGGATAAAATGTTTTGAGTTATAAGTTGCAAATAGTACTTTAAAAGGTGGTTTAGCCCCTTTTTCACTGCAAATAGTTCTTGATAACCAAAAGTGAATGAATACTGTATTTTGTAGATTCTTCCTTTATCGTAAATAGAGTGTTTTACCTTATAAATTGCAAATCATTAATAAGCACTGCAACTTTTGTGGTTGCCCACAACTTAAGGAATACATACTGTATTTGTCTTGCTTATTCTTCATTTATTGTGAATAAATTGTTTTCCTCTAATACCGGCAAAGAATTAATGGTTTGTATGCTCTTGCGATAGTATAAATATTTCTGGTTAGCTATGACTAACCAATATATTTTAATCCAGTAGAATGATACTGGAAATTCATTATATGTGTCCTCTTGCTTTCGGTTTTCCCATTATTAACGGTGTGTCGTTTCTGTTTCTGCACTTGCAGTGTCCTCTGTTCTACTCTGCCTGTGTGACAGAGGTGATCGTCGAGTTGAGGCCAAAGTCTTGGCATCCATCTGTGGTGCCGGGAATCGAAATCGTGCTCACCACCTCCAGGATCCGAGGCAGCATTCCATAAATTTAAATTTAAAATTTGTTCCAGCTCCAAAAATTAATTCAATTCTTTTAATGTGTCATTGCATTTCCAAAATTAAAAGAAAGTTAAATTCTGAGTTTCATTTAACCGAGTAGTGGTATACGGGTGGGGTGTTCAAGTACAGTAATATCTGTCCTGTCTGTTTGTGAACTCTTAACCGAGTTCAGTACTTTGAGTCCCCTTAGCAATACAGAAACTTAACAACCTCCCATTCCCACTGAAGTAAAGAGGAAATTGATATCTGGCATCTGAAGTTGTGATGCCATATATAGAATCAATGCTTCAACCAGCTGAAAGGTACTTAAATGATTCAGTAGCCAGTTAGATGCCACAGGGGGGTTAGTACAAAAATTCTTTTTCTGAGGTGAGGCACCCACACCCCTGCATTGAGGTGCAACTAATTTCGTTGACTGCGAAGGTAACAGGCTAGAGAGGAAATGAGTGTTTTTCTGATCTCCATGCAGCCCCCCCTATCACTTTCTCCAGAGTGGAACTGCTAATCTGGAGGAGGCTTGCTCTCAAAGAAATGGAACTAAGAATTTCAGCCATACATTCATGCTTTACAGGCAGTTGGGGTCTAGGCCCCAGCTCACCGAGACATTAGGATATGATGCAAGCGAATAAAAATTTTTTAAGAATGAAAATTTGACAGGAAATCATGGCTCTCTTGAAGGAATAGTCATAATTTTCAGGCAAATTTCATCTGAAGCAAGTTCATTTTTTTTAAGCACTTAACCCCTTTTTCTTTGATAAATGTTTTAAATTATGAAATTAGATTTGCTTTACAATAAATAAGAGAGCTTGATCCCAACATAGTTTTCCTGAAACATTGCCAACTTAGGAATACTGACCCTACAAAAGGCACTTACCTTTCCCTAATCATGTAGTAGGTTGGCCAATGGCACCAACTGCCCGTTACACTACGACAGCTGAAGAGTCTTGTGGACTTAAATAACACTGTCCTGGCCAGTTTGATGTTAATTCTTCCTTCAGTTACGGTTATCTTTCTATGCCTACATCAACACCGAATATTCTTGGATATTCGTTACAAATGTCTTAGTATCCGTTCA
>JAXCGZ010002069.1:20000-72500 GCA_037179515.1 Halocaridina rubra | reverse complement strand
TGAGCTAGCATATATATTTATATTTCCAGTAGTTTCATGATTTTATTGATAAAAAAAACGTATTTATTAGCCTAAGAATAATAAAACAGTAAAAAATAGTAAAAAACATAAATACTAACAGTATTGCAACATGTAAAATACGATACCGCTATCAGCGTTTCAGACAAAGACTCGTTCAGTCTAACTCACGTGTGCACCGTTCACGTTGTGCTTATTAAACGTTTTGCTTGTGTTGAATAGCGTACGATGTATTGGGGTCGCAGCTACGTGAGCTAGCATATATATTTTATATTTCCAGTAGTTTCATGATTTTATTGATAAAAAAACGTATTTCTTAGCCTAAGAATAATAAAAGAGTAAAAAATATTAAAAAACATAAATACTAACAGTACTGCAACATGTAAAATACGACACCGCTATCAGCGTTTCGGACAAAGGCTTCCACCATCTTCCATTGTCTCGCCTCACTCGTGTGCGCCATTCACGTTGTGCTTATTATTACTAATATGTTTTGCTTGTTATTTTTTTACTCGCATATTTTAACCTTTGCAATGCCTCCCAAGCATATTTCATCTTCTAAGGCTTCTTTTGGTGAGCCTACGCGGCAAAGGAAAATGTTAACCATTGTAGATAAAGTGAAACTCTTAGATATGTTGAAAGAAGGAAAAAAGTTTGTGGATGTCGCCCGCTATTTTACATAAACGTAAAAATTATTGTAAAATACTGTACCTATGTATGTCAAGTCATCATCATCTCATTCACGGTAAGTTTTCCTATCACTTTCATAAAAAATTACGTTGCTTGCTGTTATTTATAATGTAAAGGGTGTTTTTTTAACAGTACAGGGAGGGTTTATACAGTGCAAGCGTAAAAATATATTACAATATCTAAGTACATATAGGCTGATCCTACTCCGCGGATTTCCTGGTTCGCGCCGGGCCCCGGAACCGAACTACCGCGGTATGAGGGGGAACACTGTATATATATATATATATATATATATATATATATATATATATATATATATATATATATATATATATATATATATATATATATATATATATATATATATATATATATATATATATATATATATATATATATATATAGATATATATATATATATATATATATATATATATATATATATATATATATATATAGATATATATATATATATAGATATATATATATATATAGATATATATATATATATATATATATATATATATATATATATATATATATATATATATATATATATATATATATATATATATATATATATATATATATATATATATATATATATATATATATATATATATATATATATATATATATATATATATATATATATATATTGTTGTTCTTGGATGTTCACCCTTGAGGGTGAGCGGACCCTCCACTTGTGGCCCGCAGGTGGAGAGTAATATATATATATATATATATATATATATATATATATATATATATATATATATATATATATATATATATATATATATATATATATATATATATATATATATATACAGTGTTGCATCACTTATCGCGGTAGTTCGGTTCCGGAACCCAGCGCGAACCCGGGAATCCGTGGTGTCGAGATCAGCCTATATGTACATAGATATTTTAATGTATTTTTACGTTTACACTGTATAAACCCTCCCTGTACTGTTAAAAAAACACCCTTTACATTATAAATAACAGCAAGCAACGTAATTTTTTTTTTTATGAAAGTGATAGAAAAACTTACCATGAATGAGGTGATGATGACTTGACATTAATAGGTACAGTATTTTACAATAATTTTTAAGTTTACGTAAAATAGCGGCCGACATCCACAAACTCTTTTCCTTCTTTCAACATATCTACGAGTTTCACTTTATCTACAATGGTTAACATTTTCCTTTGCCGCTTAGGCTCACTACAAGAAGCCTTAGAAGATGAAGGCTCTTGGGAGGCATTGCAAAGGTTAAAATAAGCGAGTAAAAAAATCACAAGCAAAACATAATAATAATAAGCACAACATGAATGGCGCACACGAGTGAGGCGAGACAATGGAAGATGGTGGAAGCCTTTGTCCGAAACGCTGATAGCGGTATCGTATTTTACATGCTGCAATACTGTTAGTATTTATGTTTTTTTACTATTTTTTACTGTTATATTATTCTTAGACTAAGAAATACGCTTTTTTTTTATCAATAAAATCATGAAACTACTGGAAATATAAATATATATGCTAGCTCATGTAGCTTCGACCCCAATACATTGTACGCTATCGAACACAAGCAAAACGTGAATTAGACTGAAGGAGTCTTTGTCCAAAAGGCTGATAGCGGTATCGTATTTAACATGTTGCAATACTGTTAGTATTTATGTTTTTTACTAATTTTTTACTGTTTTATTATTCTTAGGCTAATAAATACTTTTTTTTTTATCAATAAAATCATGAAACTACTGGAAATATAAATATATATGCTAGCTCACGTAGCTGCGACCCCAATACATTGTACGCTATCGAACACTATTTCGTATGATGCAATACTGTGAGTTATACTGTACGTACGTATATCATTCAGTTATTAGTACAATGTATATTAATTTAAAATTCATCTACTTATTTGATGATTGTACAAAATCTATTGTATTTATTCACTGTAATTTGGACCAAATATTCCTTTTGTAAAGATTATACTGTACTTTTCAAAAGAGGTGGTCAATAAACGTATCTATCTATCTATCTATCTATCTATCTACATTTATGTTTTTTACTATTTTTTACTGTTTTATTATTTGTAGGCTGGGAAATAATTTTTTTTTATCAATTAGATAATGAAATGTTTTTTTTTTTCAATAAAAAAAATTAATACTGAATTTTTTTTTTTTTTTAATATTTTTGCATATACCCATGAAATAAAATAATAATTTATCCAAAAAGAAAACCGCGATAGTGAGAAAGCAAACCAGGAAGCGCGAATAACTGAGGTAACACTGTATATATATTCAGATTGAAACCCGACATCACAATCAGGATTCATTCGGTTTTTAACATCTCGAACTTTCTGTACCCAGACGAAGTCTGGGTACACAGGAGATTAACACATATGTTTAAAACAAAACAATTTTTTTTAAATCTAATGTTAATAAATATTTTCAATATGATTTCCATAATTTTCAAGGCATAATTTGATGCGCTTTACAAAATTCAGGTAAACTCGATTGAACAGGTCTGCATAGTAAAATTTCCTATGTACCCAGACTTTGTGGGCACCCCACAGTATAACTCACAGTACTGCATCATAAGAAAGTGTCCGATAGTGTACAATGTATTGGGTTCGCAGCTACTTGAGCTAGCATATATATTTATATTTCCAGTAGTTTCATGATTTTATTGATAAAAAAACGTATTTCTTAGCCTAAGAATAATAAAACAGTAAAAAATAGTAAAAAACATAAATACTGTAAACAGTATTGCAACATGTAAAATACGATACCGGTATCAGCATTTCGGACAAAGGCTCGCACCTACGTGAGATAGTGTCCGATAGCGTACAATGTATTGGGGTCGCACCTACGTGAGCTAGCATATATATTAAAATTTCCTGTAGTTTCATGATTTTATTGATAATAAAACGTATTTCTTAGACTAAGAATAATAAAACAGTAAAAAATAGTAAAAAACTTAAATACTAACAGTATTGCAACATGTAAAATACGATACCGCTATCAGCGTTTCGGACAAAGGCTTCCACCATCTTCCATTGTCTCGCCTCACTCGTTCAGTCTAACTCACGTGTGCGCCGTTCACGTTGTGTTTATTAATACGTTTTGCTTGTGATTTTTTTACTCGCATATTTTAACCTTTGCAATGCCTCCCAAGCATCCTTCATCTTCTAAGGCTTCTTGTAGTGAGCCTAAGCGGCAAGGGAAAATGTTAACCATAACAGATAAGGTAAGTTTACCTATAACGTACATATAAATCTACGTTGCATGCTGTTATTTATAAAGTAAAGGGTGGTTTTTTAACAGTACAGGGAGGGTGTATACAGTAAATGTAAAAATAATTGTAAAATACCTATGTACATGAGTATGTCATATAAATTTACGCTTGCATGCTGTTATTTATGAAAAACAGGGTGGTTTGTTAATAGTACAGGGAGGGTTTATACATTTTATACGGTGTAAACGTAAAAATAAATTAAAATATCTATGTACATATAGGCTGATCCTACTCTGCGATTTTCCTGTCTCGCACCGGGTCCCGGAACCGAACCTTCGCGATAAGAAGGAACACTGTATATACAGTGATCCCCCGCTGTATCGCATTTCTTGGTTCGCGATTTTCCTGTCTCGCAGTTTTTTTGGGGCAAATTATTATTGTAAAATACCTATGTACCTGAGTATGTCATGTAATTACCACTTCATTCACCGTAATTTTATCTATCACTTTTATATAAATTTACATTGCATGCTCTTATTTATGAAGTAAAGGGTGGTTTGTTAACAGTACAGGGAGGGTTTATACAGTGTAAACGTAAAGATAAATTAAAATATCCATGTACATATAGGCTGATCCTACTTCACGGTTTTCCTGTCTCACGCTGGGTCCCGGAACCGAACTACCGCGATAATGGGGGGATTACTGTGTATATATATATATATATATGTATATATATATATATATATATATATATATATATATATATATATATATATATATATATATATATATATATATAGTGTTACCCCAGTTATTTGCGCTTCTTGGTTCGCTTTCTCACTCTATCGCGGTTTTTTTTTGGATAAATTATTATTTTATTTCATGGGTATATGCAAAAATATTAAAATATATAAAAAAAAAATTCTCAGTATTTTCATTTTTTTTATTGAAAAAAAAAATATTTCATTATCTAATTGATAAAAAAAAATTATTTCCCAGCCTACGAATAATAAAACAGTAAAAAAGCATAAATGTAGATAGATAGATAGATACGTTTATTGACCACCTCTTTTGAAAAGTACAGTATAATCTTTACAAAAGGAATATTTGGTCCAAATTACAGTGAATAAATATAATAGATTTTGTACAATCATCAAATAAGTAGATGAATTTTAAATTAATATACATTGTACGAATAACTGAATGATATACGTACGTACAGTATAACTCACAGTATTGCATCATACAAAATGGTGTTCGATAGCATACAATGTATTGGGGTCGCAGCTACGTGAGCTAGCATATATATTTATATTTCCAGTAGTTTCATGATTTTATTCATAAAAAAAAAAACGTATTTATTAGCCTAAGAATAATAAAACAGTAAAATATAGTAAAAAACATAAATACTAACAGTATTGCAACATGTAAAATACGATACCGCTATCAGCGTTTTGGACAAAGACTCGTTCAGTCTAACTCACGTTTTGCTTGTGTTCAATAGCGTACAATGTATTGGGGTCGAAGCTACGTGAGCTAGCATATATATTTATATTTCCAGTAGTTTCATGATTTTATTGATAAAAAAAAACGTATTTCTTAGCCTAAGAATAATATAACAGTAAAAAATAGTAAAAAACATAAATACTAACAGTATTGCAACATGTAAAATACGATACCGCTATCAGCGTTTCGGACAAAGGCTTCCACCATCTTCCATTGTCTCGCCTCACTCGTATGCGCCATTCATGTTGTGCTTATTATTATTAATAAGTTTTGCTTGTGATTCTTTTACTCGCATATTTTAACCTTTGCAATGCCTCCCAAGCATTCTTCATCTTCTAAGGCTTCTTGTAGTGAGCCTAAGCGGCAAAGGAAAATGTTAACCATTGTAGATAAAGTGAAACTCTTAGATATGTTGAAAGAAGGAAAAAAGTTTGTGGATGTCGGCCGCTATTTTACGTAAACGTAAAAATTATTGTAAAATATGGAACCTATTAAAGTCAAGTCATCATCTCCTCATTCATGGTAAGTTTTCCTATCACTTTCATAAAAAAATTACGTTGCTTGATGTTATTTATAATGTAAAGGGTGTTTTTTTAACAGTACAGGGAGGGTTTATACAGTGTAAACGTAAAAATACATTAAAATATCTATGTACATATAGGCTGATCTCTACTCCGCGGATTTCCGGGTTCGCGCCGGGTCCCGGAACCGAACTACCGCGATAAGTGAGGCAACACTGTATATATATATATATATATATATATATATATATATATATATATATATATATATATATATATATATATATATATATATATATATATATATATATATATATATATATATATATATATATATATATATATATATATATATACACCTAGTTCACTTTTTACGTGTGTTTATAATCCGTGAAATTGGAATAACTACCCTAAAAAATAATAGTAAAAAAATACGAAATTCGCGAATAACGCCCATGCAAAATTTTTTTTATTTTTTTTATTTTAGTAAATAATCGACCGCCTCGGAGACACCTGTCCGCCATCCTTCTCCTCTTCATCCGCTTAATGCGATTAGATATTATGAAGATAATGGAAAAAAAGCATTAAGAACAAACAGCAAACAAACTTTCAATATAATAACATCAGGGAAATGGTGTGCGAGGGTGCATCAGCTGATACAGAAGCGGCAAAACGTTTGCAGTTACAAGTTCGTTCTCCCGCATCCTCCTCCTCTTCTACCACCTAATGCGATCGAATATTTTGAAGAGAATTGAAAGCATTAAGAACAAACAGCAAAAAACTTTTGATATACAGTGTTGCCTCCCTTATCGCGGTAGTTCGGTTCCGGGACCCGGCGCGAACCTGGAATACTGCGAAGTAGGATCAGCCTTAAAAAAATAAAATAAATAAAAATAAATAAATAAATAAATAAATAAATTTAAAGATGATTATGACACCAGGACAGGCCAAAAATTATAAAATAAAACGGCCTTTATCAGGCTGTAAAGAGAAACAGAGATGGAGTGTGATGACCTGTCAGATGTGAAGGGATTATAAAAGATGTGTAATGAATATCCAGCTCTCTGCTGGGTTTACTATACCTCTGCATTACCTTCATGATGTCTATTCTAAAACTTCTCCTTAGATCTTATTATTATTATTATTATTATTATTATTATTATTATTATTATTATGGCAACAATAATTTTCCTTTGATGATGATTGGGGAGATTATTATTATTATTATTATTATTACTACGGATTCGTAATTAAACCATTATTTTTACTATAAATAATGTAGTTTTGGTTGAATGAACAAGAGTTACTTAAAGATTCTCTCTCTCTCCAACATTCTATTCTACCCAACCCCCCACACTCTCTTTGTCCCAGCCAACTAGGGAGGGGCACTTTACACAGTTATTAAAAGTAAATAAACCAACAGATGTACAAACAATGATGAGCCCTTAATAATAATGATGATGATGATAATAATCTCCACAATCATCATCAAAGGAAAATTATTGTTGCCAATGATAATAATAATAATAATAATAAAAATAATTATAATAATAATAATAATAATAATAATAATAATAATAATAATAATAATAATAAGATCTAAGCAGAATTATTGGAATAGACATCATGAAAGTAATGCAGAGGTATATTAAAACCCAGCAGAGAGCTGGATATTCATTACACATCTTTTATAATCCCTTCACATCTGACAGGTCATTACACTCTCCATCTCTGTTTCTCTTTACAACCTGATAAAGTATGCTTAATTTTATCATTTTTTGGCCCATCCTGGTGTCACAACGATCTTTAAAAAAAAAAAAAAAAAAAAGGGGGGGGGCAGCCCCCCCCCAAAAAAAAAACTGCAATACAGTGAGAACGCGAACCAAGAAACGCGAATAACCGGGGTAACACAGTAATATCATCAGGGAAATAGCGTGTAGAGAATAAATATATATATTTAATTTAAGTTTCCCATGTACAGTACAATATACGTTTTCTTTGTAACGAATTGTAAAGTTTTCTTTTGTCCCAGCTGATTTTTAAGTTATGATGAGTAAGCCGGCCATTTTATTCTTCAATAAGATTTCGTGCAGCATGGTCGATATGTAAAGAAGATGGAATAATGTTTAGAACCAAGGAATATTAATAATACTAGAATCTTGAAAATTATATAAACCCCAAATAGGGTGAGTAAATAAATATTTTATGAGTAAAATATTGTGCCTGAATAATGATAAGCACCAGCTGATACGGAAGCAGAAAAACGTTTGCGGATAGAGGTTCGTTCTCCCGCATCCTCCTCCTCTTCTACCGCTTAATGCGATCGAATATTACGAAGAGAATTGAAAAAATGCATTAAGAACAAACAGCAAACAAACTTTCGATATAATATTGTCTGGGAAATAGCGTATAGAGAATATATATAATTCATTTAAGATTCCCACGTACAGTACGGTATACATTTTCTTTGCAACGAATTGTATAGTTTTCTTTTTGTCTTAGCTAATTTTGTTAACGTTATGATGAGTAAGCACGCCATTTTATTCTTCAATAAGATTTCGTGCAGCATGGTCGATATGTAAAGAAGATAGAATTATGTTTAGAACCAAGGAATATTAATAATACTATAATCTTGAAAATTAGATAAACCCCAAATAGGGTGAGTAAATAAATATTATATGAGCAAGATATTGTGCCTGCATAAAGATAAGCATCAGCTGATACGGAAGAGGCAAACCGTTTGCGGATAGAGGTTCGTTCTCCCGCATCCTCCTCCTCTTCTACCGCTTAATTCGATTGAATATTAAGAGAATTGAAAAGAGCATTAAAAACAAACTACAATAAAACTTGCGATATAATATCGTCAGGAAAATAGCGTGCGAGGGTGCATCAGCTGATACGGAGGCAGCGAAACATTTGCATCCTCGTGCTCACCGCCACCATGCACGTCCCAGTGTATGCCTGTTGCTTACCACATAAGAGTGCATTAATAGGTTTACTGTACAGTAAATCTGTATATCTTTTATAATGTATACTATCTGCATGTTAATATAAATAACTACAGGTCTTTCTGCTTTGTTATGTACTTATATGTCTTACTTATCTTATATCTTTGGTATAGTGTGTCTATGGACGGTTGTGGAACGTATATTGCCCAATATCAGTTTCTTAGGGAAAATTACTCGTTAAATTACGCGAAAATTACAATATGCGGCACTTCTGAGAACCTATCTTTGCATTATTCTAAGAACTAGGTGTATATATATTATTATGATGACAAGACACTCTACCCTTCTGGAGGGCGGAAAAGATCATATATGAAAAAATAATTACAAACTTATTCATTCTCAATATGCATTCTACTGTGAGATGCCTTCTCAGCTCATCATAAAAAAGTAAAAATCCATAAGTTGGAGATAGAGAATACTATCCTCATATTTCCTGTTGGTAAAATACTCTCTACCATTATTTAATTTTCTTTACTAAATAACTATGTAAACAGAAACTAGAGGGGAAAGATTAAAGATATGTCGTCTCTGTTCTGGAAATCTTCAATGTTCATCCCAGGAATGGCATCACACACCCAAGAGTATTACACATGATTTGTTATCAAATCTTCCAGCTGCTCCTCTCAGGGGTCACCATGGCAGATCAATCATCTCAATTTTGCAAGCACTCTTACATCCTCCTCCATCACACCACACACCCTCATATCCTCCCTAGCTACATCCATAAACCTACTCTTTGTCCTACCTAGTATATAGGAACAGTTTAAAAAACCCTTAAGTTCTGTAAACAGCATCCGTCACTATTTTCAACAAAAAGAAATCCATTTAAGTGAGAATAAAACTACTTCCTGCAAAAAATTGAAAAAAAAAATGCTTTATTAAGAATTATACATCAAATGCCCTTGAAGAAAAAAAAAATCTTTTTTAATAGACTGTCTTGTAATAAGAAGCTTGTGCTATGAAAGCTATTTATTTATTATGCTTCATACGATAATCAGTAATATTACAAAGACAAAACATTAGAAAACTTTTCCATCTCACTCGTATATTCAAATATACTGTATATAAAAATGAAAATTATTTTCTGAAAATGATGTAATACTCAAAAACTGACTAGACTACAGTATTAATAGTCATGAGCTATATCCAAGGCTACAAACTTCAAGCATACTTTCAAATATATACAGAATACATTTTCATAATCATCTGCATTGATAACAGCATTAAGCAAAATACAATTAATAAAAATCTTATCAGTTAAGCTAAGTCTATGTAATTCACACTATGTCTTAAACATCCCCAAGTAGTTTCTCTGGAATAAAAACACAAAATAAAATTACCAAAATGTCTTACACCATACAGTATATCTATATCTAACTTTAGCATAAAACTCCTAAGCCTAAGGATACATACCTATACAACTGCCGCAATCCACCTAGTGAGGAAGGTAGCCGAGTCAGAGAACACGCATTCACCAAACCTCGATCACTCCTCTTAGCTCCTGGAGACATGACTGAGGTATGGTTAATGAGCGTTCTTTGATTCTGCCACCCTAAAGATACTCAATATATTAATAACTATTATATGACTATAAAACTATTATTTCGTTTGTTTATGATTTGCCATTTTATGTGTCAATTTTAATCACCATTATGGGGGTGAACAAAGACAGGCTGGAGCTCGGGAGTTAAGGCTGGATGCCCTTCCTGACATAAAGTGGTGGCCTCAATCACGGGTCTGTCACTTCCCTAGTCGACTGCTCTAGCCCTGTGCTACTGTGGTCCCCTTATTATCCCTACAAAATGCATTGAGGAGACTAGTAGGGTGGTGAGGGAGATGGAAACTAGCCTCTGAATTCTCTGTTTCATTACAGCCATCTAAAAGGTATTGGGAATGGACGAGATGATAATCCCAACCTCAAGTATTTTTAATATTTTCATCTGTTTTTTACCACAGAGCAGCTGATGAAAGGAATGATGGGCAGGGTAAGAAAGAGCCCTTCTGCCTATCTTTTTTTTATTTCTGTTGTGGCTACCCTCCCGTACTGAGCAGGAAATTTCATTAAGCTAGAATACAATCATTAGAAATTTACTTACACTATATACTACAATCTTTAAATTATTTCACATATAAAGAGGCTAAGAATATTTGGTTCTTGTGAAAAAAATAAACCCTAGGGTGCTCTAGTGTTAATTCACATTTACAAGACGATCCATCTTACCTAACCTTAGTTTACCTTCCTAACGTAACCTAACAAATACCGAGCTACTTAACTTTACATGGGGTTCTTGGGGGTTGCTCAACTTTACATGGAGTTCGAGGGGGAATATTCATCTTTACAAATTATCTTTCCTTTAATACAATAATATGTTGCCTCTCTTTACAATAGCACAATACGAGCAGCAGCAGCAAGAGGTCAAACCACCACAAGTAACCCATGCCCCTCAGGGGCTGTCTGGCCAGGTATCTCAGGAATAATAACAACTGCTCAAGACATGCTGGAATGTTTTTAGCACTGCTGACAGACTGATCACCTAAAAATATTGTCTGCGTGCACATGTTACATGTTTGCTCATCACCTTTTTGTTTTTAACTCCAATGACCAAACTAACAGAGCAAAGGAATTACATCATATTTTGTCAAACGACTGCCAAGTCACAATCAGAAACCATCAGGAATGTTCATTAAAGCTTAAGGAAAAGAAGTACTAGGTGTAATAAAAAGAGAGCTAAGGTACAACTGATGCAATATAGCTGATAAGTCAATAAAGAGCAACAAACATCAAGGCAAAGCCTTCAGATAAGAAAAATCTGCACGTGACCAAAAGACTGCAGGTCTCAGAGGAGGAAACCTTCATATAATACTAACACTGTGAATGAAGATTTAGAACGATTAATATTGACCTCAGACTTTTGATTGCACCAGGCTGCCGAAAACTTTGTATGATTGTTGCTTTTATGTTACAAAGGACATGGTGAAGTATGCAAATTAGGTTTCAGACTTCATGAAGAAAATAACTTACAATGAATTAGGGTATAGGAATATAACTCAAACAATTTCTGTTACTATAATAGAAGTCACTGAAAAAATATAATCAAATTAAAAGTGAGGAAAAGTTCGTGTTTAAAGCTTTTTTTTCAAAAAGAAATAGGTTGTTTTTCGGAAGTATATACTTGAAAGTCTAACAAATAAATGAGTACTATCTGGCAGTGCTGAGTTAGAAATCCTTTATCCCCAAGGAGCTAAGAGGAGTCATTGAAGTAGGTTAGGTTTCTGATGAAAGTGAGCTTTGTATCGGCCACCTCCCTGAATATCAACAGACTAAAAATAACAAAACCTTTATCTGAATACTCGTTCATCTAGATATCCTTTGGCTCCATGGGAGGGGGAAAAGAATACCTACTTCCTGTTCCCCTGCATGTCATGAAGTTTGACTAAATGGGATGGACCGAAGGGGATCACAGCTTTTGCATAAAGATCACGGCTACTAAGAAACAGGAAAAATAAACACCAACCTTATTCTCCCTTAACTGCATCTTCAGCCACTTTGGAGGCAGTGTCAGCAAGTTGGTTAACCTTGTCAGTTACTTTGGACATGACATTATCAATTTCCTTTTGGTGCTTCATGAAGGCGGGACGAATGACACGGTTGTAGATCGTGTCCGATCCGTTCCAGGAAACGGGCAGGAAGCACCAAACAAGGAACATGCACTGCAAAAAAAATTTGAAAGTAATAAGGCAATGAAGTTGATATCAATCATATTGCTAAAGAGTGTGCTTTGAATAGGCCACCCCATTTACAATGGGGATTGCAGCCACTGTAAAATGTTCCCTAATTTATCACGGGGGTTCGGTTCCGGGACCCGCCGCGATAGGTGAAAAATCACGAAACATGAGCACCATATTTATTATACGTATTTTAATTTATTTTTACTTTTACTGTATAAACCCTCCCTGCACTGTTAACAAACCACCCTTTACTTTATTAATAACAGCGCGCAAGCGTAAATTTATATGAACGTGATATTATGAAGATTGAAAAAAGCATAATAACAAACAGCAAACAAACTTTCGATATAATATCGTCAGGGAAATAGTGTAGAGAATATATATACAGTGTTACCTCCCTTATCGCGGTAGTTCGGTTCCGGGATCTGGCGCGAACCAGGAAATCCGCGGAGTAGGATCAGCCTATATGTACATAGATATTTTAATGTATTTTTACGTTTACACTGTATAAACCCTTCCTGTACTGTTAAAAAAACACCCTTTACATTATAAATAACAGCAAGCAACGTAATTTTTTATGAAAGTGATAGGAAAACTTACCGTGAATGAGGTGATGATGACTTGACATACATAGGTACAGTATTTAACAATAATTTTTACGTTTACGTAAAATAGCGGCCGACATCCACAAACTTTTTTTCCTTCTTTCAACATATCCAAGAGTTTCACTTTATCTACAATGGTTAACATTTTCCTTTGCCGCTTAGGCTCACTACAAGAAGCCTTAGAAGATGAAGGATCCGTGGGAGGCATTGCAAAGGTTAAAATATGCGAGTAAAAGAATAACAAGCAAAACATATTAATAATAATAAGCACAACGTGAATGGCGCACACGAGTGAGGCGAGACAATGGAAGATGGTGGAAGTCTTTGTCCGAAACGCTGATAGTGGTATCGTATTTTACATGTTGCAATACTGTTAGTATTTATGTTTTTTAATATTTTTTACTCTTTTATTATTCTTAGGCTAAGAAATAAATTTTTTTTATCAATAAAATCATGAAACTACTGGAAATATAAATATATATGCTAGCTCACGTAGCTTCGACCCCAATACATTGTACGCTATCGAACACAAGCAAAACGTTTAATAAGCACAACGTGAACGGCGCACACGTGAGTTAGACTGAACGAGTCTTTGTCCAAAACGCTGATAGCGGTATCGTAATTTACATGTTGCAATACTGTTAGTATTAATGTTTTTTACTATTTTTTACTGTTTTATTATTCTTAGGCTAATAAATACGTTTTTTAATCAATAAAATCATGAAACTACTGGAAATATAAATATATATGCTAGCTCACGTAGCTGCGACCCCAATACATTGTACGCTATCAAACACTATTTCGCATGATGCAATACTGTGAGTTACACTGTACGTACGTATATCATTCAGTTATTAGCACAATGTATATTAATTTAAAATTAATTTACTTATGTGATGATTGTACAAAATCTATTGTATTTATTCATTGTAATTTGGACCAAATATTCCTTTTGCATAGATTATACTGTACTTTTCAAAAGAGGTGGTCAATAAACGTATCTATCTATCTATCTATCTAAATTCATGTTTTTTACTATTTTTTACTGTTTTATTATTCGAAGGCTGGGAAATATTTTTTTTTTATCAATTACATAATGAAATATGTTTTTTTCAATAAAAAACAATGAAAATACTGAGAATCTTTTTTTTTTTTATATATTTTAATATTTTTGCATATACCCATGAAATAAAATGATTTATCCAAAATAAAACCGCGATACAGTGAGAACGCGAACCAAGAAACGGAAATAACCGGGGGAACACTGTATTTCATTTAAGTTTCCCATGTACAGTACGATATAAGTTTTCTTTGTAACGAATTGTTGTTTTCTTTTTCTCTCAGCAGACTTAGTTTACTTTAAGATTTCATGCAGCATGGTCGATAGATGGAATAATGTTTAGAACCAAGGAGTATTAATAATACTATAATCTTGAAAATTAGATATACCCCAAATAGGGTGAGTTAATAAATATTTTATGAATAAGATATGTTGCCTGAATAAGCATCAGCTGATACAGAAGCGACAAAACGTTTTGGTTAGAGGTTCGTTCTCCAGCATCATACTCCTCTTCTTTCCCTTACTGCGATAGAATATTATGAAGAGAATTGAAAAAAGCATTAAGAACAAACAGCAAACAAACTTTCGATATAATATCGTCAGGGAAATAGAGTGCGAGGGTGTATCAGCTGATACGGAAGCGCCAAAACATTTGCAGATAAAGGTTCGTTCTCCCGCATCCTCCTCCTTTTCTACCACTTAATGCGATCGAATATTATGAAGAGAATTGAAAATACGCATTAAGAACAAACAGTAAACAAACTTTCGATATAATATCGTCAGGGAAATAGCGTGCGAGGGTGTATCAGCTGATACGGAAGCACCAAAACGTTTTCAGATAGAGGTTCGTTCACCTGCATCCTCCTCCTCTTCTACCGCTTAATGGGATCGAATATTATGAAGAGAATTGGTAAAACGCATTTAGAACAAACAGGAAACAAACTTTCGATATAATATCGTCAGGAAAATAGCGTGCGAGGGTGTATCAGCTGATACGGAAGCGGCAAAACGTTTGCAGATAGAGGTTCGTTCTCACGCATCCTCCTCCTCTTCTACCACTTAATGCGATCAAATACTATGAGGAGAATTGAAAAAAAGCGCTAAGAACAAACAGCAAACAGACTTTCGATATAATATCTTCAGGGAAATAGCATGTAGAGAATATATATATTTCATTCAAGCTTCCCATGTACAGTACAATATACATTTTCTTTGTAACAAATTGTGTAGTTTTCTATTTCTCTCAGCTGACTTTATTTACGTTAAGATTTCGTGCAGCATGGTTGATATGTCAAGAAGATAGAATAATGTTTACAACCAAGGAATATTAATAATACTATAATCTTGAAAATCAGATAAACCCAAAATAGGGTTAGTAAATAAATATTTTATGAGTACCATAATGTGCCTGAATAGTGATAAGCATCAGCTGATACGGAAGCGGCAAAATGTTTTGGTTAGAGGTTCGTTCTCCCGCAGCCTCCTCCTCTCCTACCGCTTAATGCGATCGAATATTAAGAAGAAAATTGAAAAAAAGCATTAAGAACAAACAGCAAACAAACTTTCGATATAATATCGTCAGGGAAATAGCATGCGAGGGTACATCAGCCTATACGGAGGCGGCAAAACGTTTGCATCCTCGTGCTCAAAAATAGCATATACCCAGAAAATCTGCGATATAAAATATACATGTATCCAGTAGTAGGTTGGCTCATGGCACCAGCTACACTGAATATTCATTACACATCTTTTATAATCCCTTCATATCTGACAGGTCATTACACTCTCCATCTCTGTTTCTCTTTACTTTATGTATTCTTCGTGCCCAGGCCCGATAAAGGCTGTTTTATTTTATTATTTTTTGGCCTGTCCTGGTGTCATAATCATATTTTTTTTTTTCGCTCGCCAAAAAAATCTGAATTCGCGGTAGGTGAATCGCGATATAGTGAGGGATTACTGTATATACATATGAACGTCTACAGAGCATCAATGGAGCTGCATGCAAAGCTACAATTTTATATTATTATTATAATTATTAGCCAAGCAAAAGGATAACCTGGAAAAGTTAAAAACAATGAACCAAGATGGCTCCAGCAAGAGGAGAAACCTTCTAAAGAAGGAAGAGGGGAAGATATAAAAATAAAATTACATAATACAGTAAAACTCCAAATTGTAATACTCAGATTAAAACCTTAGATTAAGGACATTATGATATGCTTACCTTAGCAAGCCAGTAGAAGGGGAACCACGACAGGAGGAGATCTGAGAAGAACTCACAGACAGAGAACAAAGCAAACACGACCCAGTATGTGAGCCATCGAGTGTCGTCTTCTTTCTTGGAGGACTCTAGAGCCTGTAGAGAAAAAAGAATCTTGAGGATCTCTACTCCATTAAAAAATCATTATTCCTGAATTGCAAAAGATTATACACAGTGAGGAGTATCCATTATAACTCTCCAATATCCATCTGCTCTTCCTTTACCTTAAATAACGGCTCTGAATGCAGAAAACCCTGCCCACTTACCTGTGGTTGACCCAAGCAGGGTGGTTGGGGAATTATGGCAGCCCTTAGTCCCACAGGAACTACGAAAAGTGCTCGAGGCATATAAGCTCCCTTACTAGGGAGATTTAAGCCATCTGTTAATACCATTCTCATTCTCTCTTCTGCAGTTTACATCAATAACTTCGTGTATTATTCCTTCTAACAGTATCTACTACATATCTAATGCATTCACATTGTTACTTAGATAACCAGTACAATGTATATGCACATAAGAGATACCACACCAAACACACTCTTTTGGTCTGTTTTCATTACAAGGTGATATTTAAAACCAGCACACGTAGGTCTTCTTCGTGTTTGAGTTCAAAGTGCATTCTAATCTACCATTGGACGGCCCGTGTGAGTGTCATGCTCATGGGGTAAGACCTTGGAGATGACAGATGCCCTGCGATCCATTTCGCATCCTAAACATGTATACATTGGAACATACACAAGTCGCAATTCCACTTGTTAAGGGGATGCATGAGTCATAGCACATTTTTATAATTTCGAGGAGGTAGGTTCACAAGGATATACGGTAAGGCAGAATAGTCTTATGGTTTCGGTTTTACATCACGAACTCCCTTTTCTACTAAGGGCAAAGACGGTTGCCTTCTTGCGAAGGACTTGTTTTGACAGATGTAATTGTTACCCTGAGTGTATGCCCTAACTAACCTCAGTCCATGACAGGGCGCGAGCCCTCGACCTGCCGCCTCAGAGTCGCGGACGATACCATATAACCCATAAAATCACTAAACTCTTAAGGTGAATGCAGAGACGGAGTGAAGTGCATGGTTTATGAAGAGATATAAAACTAATTAAAAAGATACTACTTACTTCTGTCATACTATGGTCTTTCTATACCAACTGGCAGATGATTTATAACTTTCTAAATACAATTGGGAGGGTTGCCATGAGATGAAGTGATGGAGGAAAACCAGTTGTAGTTATAAGGTCTCACAGCATAAGACTCATGCCCACTTATCCAGTGGATGCCCTAACTAGAAAGGTGGTAGAGGGGGGAATTTTGGAAGCTTTTCATCTCCAAAGAGCAAAGAGGATTGATCAAGGTATATCAGCTTCTGATGAATGCGTGCTCTGACTAGGCCAAATGCCTTTAAATCAGGGAATATGGCCATATTATATACAGCATATGTCTGAAATCTAATCCATCATTCGACTGCTAGTGTTGGTGTACAGATGAGTTGGTGCTATGGTACTTTCCACATCCTCTACATGACATATGTAAATTTCCCTATTTCACTACTGAACAAAATGGGTTCGAATTTAGGCCCTGTAATAATGCAGACTAGTTTTTAACTAATAAAATAACAGCAGCTCTCATTAACAAATAGTTTATGAAGCAAACTAAAATTAACAGACAGGACTAACAAAAGATTACTATATAATTAGGTTATACTACAGAGTTTAAAAGCAAAATGGAAGATTATTTATAACTTTCTAAATATATTTGATGCATTAACCATCCAGTGCACAATCAAGCATAACTCAAAATCCTTGTGGTTCAATTGTATTGTAAAAGTGTGTACTTACATCAGCACATAAAAAGCTGCATAACAGATATGTAAAATATTAAATATCTGCCTTCTTAATGTCTATACATATACATAAACAATGGCCGTAATCCTCCTTTGCACACATTCACAAGTAGGTAATATACCAGCTTGGGCGTACCACAGGGTAAGTGGTCAAGAATTATCTGCCATAGGGCCTGACAGCCACAGCTGGTTTACTTCCACCACTTCATCTCAATGGCAATCCCTCCACACCCACAAGTCCGAGTTAACTGTGCTAATAGGTGCAAGAAAATCCCTTGGCCCCTGTCAACTATAAAGTGTCTCTCTCCATTCACTCCTATCTCTTGTACTCTCTTCCCAGGTCCACTGACATACCATGTGCAGCCAAAGCTCTATTCACCCTATCCATCCATGTCATTCTAGGCATTCCTTTCCATAATATTTCTGCTACTCATAATAAGGTTTTAAGAGCACAAATTACACTGACCCAACCATTTCAATCAACTAATGAGAAAAACTGATGAAAAATCCAGGGGCTGCCACAGTGTAGTGGTAGAAAGCACGAATCGGGAGATGACAGACATCCAATCAAACCAATGGTGGGGCGTTTGAAAGAGTAATCCAGCATTAACTTCCCCCAAGTTTCAAACTGTGTCCCCACCCCCATAACAAGAGAAAAAAAAAATTCTGACAAATGTGAACTGCTTTCTATGTGACCTATGGAACAATACACAATTACGAAACATTATTAAAATCTGTTACCACAAACACATATTTCTATACTTCCACCAACAAGAGTATATTCATACAACTGCTTGACAATACACAACTCTCACTAGAAGCTGTACATTGTTGTTGGGCCAACAACACTTTCCGAGTCAAGTACTCTAATCACGGTGCTACCAAAATCCCCTCTTGAAGTTATACAGTAATAACTACATTTCATACAACTCGGGTGCAAGTTAGAAAACTTTCAAGGGGAATATCATCCAAAGTAATGCTAGGTAAAAATATTTAATAAAATCGCTGAAGCTCAGTGCCGAATAAAAGAAGCAGATATTTGTGGGAGGAACAGCCAGCAAGTACAGACAGGTATTTTCCATATAATGTGTCACTATCATTCCCCATTATGGGGTGAACAGACACATTGGGTTTGGGGAATTAGGACTGGATGCCCATCCTAATGCCTTATTATAACTAGATCGCAAGACTGTCACTTCCCCAGTTGAATTCTCTAATCACTGTGCTATTGAGGTCACTCAAAAGTAATGACGGGACTAAAAAAAAAATCTTAAAACTGGTACTCTTGGGGGAAAATAAAAATCACAGCAAAAAACAATTCTAATATCACCCATACACTTTCTTAAAAGTAGGGAGAAGGGAAAAATACAACTAATGTTTTTCTGAATGAAAACAAAACCTACCTTGATGCTACAGTAAGCAGGGTAGACAAACCCTATGGCATTGCAGATCAATTGAGCCCCATATCCAAAGACCAAGTACAAGCTGAGCAAAACAACGCCACCTATAAGCAAAAATTAAAAAAAAACTCTAAACTTGGTAATAAACAGAGAATTATACTATTAAAAAAGTTGGTCTTGAGATAAACAAAATTTTTTTAAATATTTGCAACATAAATAGAAGTTATGCTTTGTTATACATAAAATGTAATAATATTTGGAAGATAAGTAAGTATCCACCAGGTATTTAAAAAATTTTATATTTGGAAGATATATAAGTAACCTTCAGGTATACAAAAAATGTGTATTTAAAAGATATGTGTCCATCAAAGCATCCACATATATAAGTAGACCTACATTCTAAAAACAGTTGGTGAAAAAGAGGGGGGATGGCATGGAAGATGCTTAAAAAAAAAAAAAAAAAAAAAAAAGCTATAAGACCAAGATGCAAATCAATATTAGTAACATTCAGGTATGAAAATTATGTTCTGATATCTGAAAGATCTGTATACCTTAAAGAAATACAGTACATCCATATACGACAGTACATTCTAAACTGTCTTTGGATCACATAAAACAGTTATAATGTTGAAAAGATATGTATTAAAATGAATACATGTACAGGTATTTCCACCAGCGCATTCTAAAAACACTCAAGAGAATAGCAATGGAAAAAGCAATTCATAAAGGACAAAATACATTTCATATGTGCTGAATGACAGGCCCAGCTGGAAAAAGTCAAAAGACTATAAATCAAATGGCTCCAAGCAGGGGCAGCAACTCGGTGAGGAAAAGGAGAAGATAGAAGAAATTAAAATTATATAAAATGGTGCAACACAGCATTGTAATACTGGCAAATGATATGTAAGAGTTATAATGCATTGTCAAATATGATATGCAGTGCTGCATAATTAACGTATACAATAATATTAATGTACAAAGAGAAGTATATTCTAAAAACAATGACACAAATCACATACATAGAATAGCATTTAGAACATGGTAATGGACAAGGAAAGATAACATTCTTGATGTGTTGCATAACCGATTAATAACAACAAGATTGTTGCTGCAAGCACTTTTGACAAACATGGCATTGTTATATTACGAGGGCTACACGGATATTCTTCTCTAACCACTGTGCAACCAAGGTTCCCATACGGACAATAAACAATAATACTTTCTGTAACATCACTCACCATATTTCCACATTGGTAAGTATTTTTCCTTAAATAAGTGAGATATTCTTGGATCCTTTGAAATATCTCCAAGAGCCCATATTACAATATCTGGGATTATCATTTCCTTCTCTTCAACAATATCTTGCTTTTCATCAACATTATTCCGCCCTTTGTTAACCATTTTAACGTTACTGAAGAAATACTGCCCAGCAAGAACGAACAGCAAATCAAAGAAGACTATCTGATAAGATATGATTTGAAATATGATAAAAGACAGGTACTTGCGGATGACTCTATATCAGACATCAAACGCTCATTAAAGAAGTTAAGAAATTAACTAATACTGTACTGTACTGTAATCTACAAGAGACAAAAAACTTCATGTCATCAATATAAACAGCTCAAACACTGGTTTGTCAGTTCGTAAGACAGCCCCGATATTAAAAATTAGTGATATCCATCATTATATACATCAATCTCAATTATATATACCACACAATAATTACCTAAAACTGTTTTAAGTCTTATAATAAATTCTCAATTTACATTAAACATGACACATTAACATATGGGGACTGGTAGCATAGTGGCTAAAGCGTGCAAAGTGGGTAGTGACAGACCTATCTATGCTCAAGCCCACAACAGGGCATCCAACTTTACTCTCGAAACTCCGACCTGTCAGTGGTTACCCCAAATAATAGGGAATAAAAGTGACACGTTAAGTGCAAAAAGAAAAAAATATAACATTTGCATATGAAGTCATATATCATAGTGTTAAACTGTGATGCGGTAAGTACCAACAAGCAACTACAATTCACAGTATTCATTATATAAGGGAGAAAAGAACTAGTACCTTGTCGAGTGTTGGACTGCGAAGATGAGGAATAAGGAAGAAGAATGGCTTACCAACGGAAGTATAAAGTGTAACATCTAAGTATAACATGATCATATCCAGCCACCATACCAAAAATTGTACACAACCTCAAAGCAATCCATTGTAAGATAAGTACTGTACAAGAAAACCCATCCAAATAAGGTTTATACAATACTACACATATACTGTGTATAAAATGGTCACAATACCTTTGTAAAATGTGTGGCCGAGTCAGATAACAAACATTCACCAGAAGCCATCATACTTCGATCACTCCTCTTAGCTCCTATAATACAGGGGGTCCCCAGTTTACGCGGTCACCGAGTTACGACAGAGGCCCATAATTTATTAATAAATAAATTTTTTAAACTACCTGGCTTGTGAGGTAAATTCAAACTTTCGCGCGCTGAACACTTTGTTAGCCTGACAGACGAATACACAGCTAGCAGCACAGTTGTGTTCATATATATAAAGTTAATGGCTTTATTTAGTTATTTAGGTATTTGGATATGAAGGACATAGCCATAAATACGATCTTTATGCGAAAAAATTTGTTGAGCGTGGTAAAACAATACCTCATCACGCAATATTTGACTGAGAAAAAGTGTCACTTAGTTTGCTCTTGTACGCCATAGTTTCTCGAGCTCATCTGCTCTCACATTGTTTTCACTCGTGACTGCTCCTTATTGACCTGTACTATGGCAGTGCTGCAAAGAATAAAAAAACCATCACCATGGAAATTAAAGATGAAATAGAAAAATGCTCAGAAAAGGTAGAAAGTACTACGAACATCAGCCACTCACTGAGGTAAGCCCGGTCGACGGTGGCGATGATCATTAAGGATAGAGATCGCATCCTTACACATGTGAAAGGTTCGACTTCTATGATGTCAACTGTGATTACTAAGCAGCATAGTCACCTTATGATCGAGATTATTGGTGCTTTGGCTGGATGATTAGCATCAATGGCATATCCCAGTGAGCCTCATATTCATACAGGAAAAAGTTAAAAGATTGCTCAATGCCGTAAAAAGGGGGAAGGGAATGAAAGTGAATACAGTAGTTTGCGGCCAGTAGGGGGTTGGTTTATTCGCTCAAAGACTCATATTAATTTGCATATCCAAAGGCTGCAAGGTGAACTGCTAATGGTGATGAGAAAGCAGCAAAAGAGCTTCCCAGTGTGTTAGCAGAAATAATTAAGGAGGGGGAGTTATCTTGCCAAACAAGTATTTAACATGGATGAACCTGGCTTGTTCTGGCAGCGTATGCCTAGTCGTACGTACATCACCAAGGATTAGAAGACAGCATCAGGCCATAAAGTCAGCAAGGAGAAACTGACTTTGCTTTTGGGGGACTAATGCTGCTAGAGACTGCATACTGAAGCTCTTGTTGGTTTACTTGGCAGAAAATCCAAGGGCACTTAAGGGCATTTGGAAGGGTCAACTGCCAGTCATCTGGAAATCGAACAAGAAGGTTTATATAAAGCAACTATTTTTTACCGGAACTGAAGGGGTACTGTGCATCCAAGGGTCTGTTCTTTAAAGTGTTGCCAGTGCTGGCCAATTCCCCTGGTCACCCTACCTATTCATCCTCATGTAAAGGAGGCTTACTTTCCACTGTACCACTTCCCTAGTACAGCCACTAGATCATGGGGTCATTACCTCTTTCAAGGCCTACTACCTCCGAAAGACAATTGCTATGGCTCTCAGGAAACTGAGTAGGTAAAAAACCTGACTCTCAAGGAGTTTTGGAAGTCATACAATATTCTTCAGGCTGTGAAGAATATAGATGATTCTTGGGAGGAAGTTAAGCAGACGAACTTGAATGGAGTATGGAAGAATTGTGCCCCCAGTCTGTGAATGACTTCCTTGGCTTTAAGGAGACAGTAGAGGCTGTCACACATTTATTCATTCACATTTGATTGTTATACAATATTGCATTAATTTTATTTCTGTGCAATGTGTTTATACTCTTTCTCTGTCAAGATCTTTTATTTCTTTTTTGCAGCTCTTACACTTAGTACAATAACCCTTTCACTTTACAAGTCTCTCAAAGAAAATTCATATTGGGTCTTTTTTCTGCCAATTGCGGACATGATTGCAGTGTAATCAGTGCCAGTACTTGTTTGCTTACAAGTCACAACTGTTCTGTCATCCACTCAGTTATGCTGGGACCTGGGTACGTCATAGTTGCCAACTAGTTATTTTATATACTGTCATGGAAAATGGTAAAAAACGACAAGGTATTCTTGGTAACAAATGCAAGCTGAGCATGCAAGTAATGTCCTTTTAGGCATAAACCTAAAAAAGGAAAGAGAATACGAATTGTTTTAGTAAAACCACAGCAACCATTTATAAATACACCAAATTATGAGGTAATAATAAATAATGCAGCCTGACTACAGAATATCTCTATCACAGATTTACATAATTATTAGAAGAAGAAGTATGTGCAAACACCAAATATACCAAGCTGACATTCCCACTGAGTGAGAAGCTCTGAAATACATTCAGTACAAGTCACACCTGAATAACCAGAAACAGGTCCTGAAATCTCCAGTGTATTGTGATTTCATATGTCTAATTTTTAGGTTATATTTTTATGAGATTATAATCGATTATAGTCACAAAATTAAAATCATTTGATTTTAATCCTGCCAACCATGGTCACAAAGAACATTGTTGCCCTGAGTAAGGAGCTCAAGTTTGAGGTGAAGCCTGGTGGTGCAACAGAGCTGCTGGAATCTCATGGAGAGGAGTTATCTCTTGAGGACCTCATTCAACTAGAACAGCAGGTGTGTTGAAGAGGAGGAAGAAATATCAAGCTCAGAGTGCAAGAGCTTCACAATCAGGGAATTGGAAGAATATTTTGCCCTGAAAGAGGAAGGGTTGGCAAAGCTCGAGGCTCTGGACCCTAACACTGCCAGGTTCACTAAGGTCGCCAGAGAGGTCAAAGATTGCCTATTGTTACAAGGAAATTTGGGAAAAGATGGCATCCTTCCAGACTCTACTCGACCAATTCCTCCTGAAGGCAGAGCCCCCAGCAACCCATCCTGAACCCTCTACATCATGCACTCTCCTGCCCCAGTATCTTCAGCTTCTGCTGCAGGTCCTCCTGCCTCTCCAGACTCAGCTGCCCCAGTCTCCTCAGCACCTGCCTTTCCAACTTCCTCCACCTTATAATCCTCTTTCCCCCACCCTTGCAACGCCCCTTCCAGTGTGCAAGCTGACCTAACGAGTTAAGGAAAGCAATACTGTACTGTTCACTTTTACTATATTCATGTCTCAGGTTACATGAGTAAAGGTAAGCAATATTGTGTCATGACTTTTTTACTGTTTTTATGTCTTAGATTATTTTTCTATATTCCAGATTATTTATTTTTAGCATTGGTGGCAAAACCTAGGTTCGTATTTGGGTGTGCTCCGACTTATGATGAAAACCGAGTTACGACAGCTGTCAGGAACGGAACCCTGTTTGTAAATTAGGGACTCCCTGTACCAAGATAAAAAAAATATTACAAATATATTTAAAGATCGATTAATCCTTAAAAATGCACAGCTTGCTTGAGAGCAGCTGTCCAGCACAGGACTGCATTTTCTTTTTTTCTGCCATTTTTCTGTCAATAATCTACATCTGGATGGTAGTGGACAATGACATGGAGGTAGGAATAAAGGATGGATGCACTTCCTAACATCCCACAGTGGATTTGAATGCGGGTCTGCCACATACCGAGTCAAAGCACTCGAACCACTGCACTACCACAGTCACCTCAGAGGACTGCATTACCAATACAAAAAACTAAATCCAAGGTATCTCAAGTCATACTACAAAAACCATCTTCCCTCCATCTACATATATGTGGTATACTAGCAATTCTCCTTTAATTAATTTTATCACTAAGGTGAACAATCATCAAAGGAAGTTTGCAGCCTTTGAACATCTAATCAGACTTATCATAGGAGCTCTTATCAGCATAAACCAAAGGTAAACTTACAGGGTCCCCCTGAGGGGGATGTAAGAATACCTCTTCCGTGTTCCCGTCTGTTGTAAAGATAACTAAATGGAGCAAAGTGAAAGGACTGGGAATCACTTACTTTGTATTTTCCTCTAACACTGAGTCAGTGTTTTGCTTTGACTCTGTTACTCCCCTTATACGTACTTTTGTATTGAGACAAATTCGCATGGCACCTAAAGCTACGGTTAAACCAGCTATCTTATATAAACTGGTTTTAGTAACATATATGCAAAAGAAACAAACTTCATCATCTGAATATGTAATGATATATCAGCTAAGGAGCATTGCACTCATTAAAAAAAATGTTTTTTAACTATATTCCAGTTGCTGCCTTTTATTACAATATTGATGAAACACCTTAAAGGGGGTCCTCAGTTTACAATATCCTCAACTTACAATGTTTGGTGGTTACAATGCATCTCCCATAAATTACTCTACTTCTTTTTTTTTAATTTTTGATCTGTAATGTCTCCAAAGCGCAAAGCAGATTCTTCTAATGGCAATGCTTAGAAGAAAAGGAAAACCATCACCATGGAAGTGAAATTAGAGATAGCAAAACGCTTGGAATAGGGAGAAACTTTACTACTGCATTAGCATAGGTGGGTGACATAGGTGCTTATTTAAGTGTTCCAACTTGCGCAGAAAATCAGTTTACGAGACGTCCTGAGGAGCAGAACTGTGATGTAAGTCGAGAACCCCCCTGTGCTTGGAAAAATACTATAATTCATACTGTTTTCTTTTTTATCTATAATTCTGTGCAAGAGTGTAGACTCTTAAAATAGCAATGAAATGCTTTTAATCTTTTACATGTGTTGCAGAGTATATATCTTGCTAGTGTGAATTACCATTATATCCTAATGATCGATATCATTACCCCAGATAAAATTTAATAAGTTTGCTAATATTGTTTGGCTATGTTCTGTTAGATCAGGCGACTTGCCTTGTAATATGAATAACCCTAGAGCAGTCTGGGGTTACTCTTCTTAACAAATCTCGAATGTCTTTATTTCAACTTGAGTCATATATGCATGGTTATTTAAATACAATGACCTAGCTTTATGTCAACAAATGAGCTACATATATCAACAGTAAATATTTTGGAATAGCAGCCCAAGCACCAACATAGCCATGCTTTTTACTAAGGAGGGGGAAGCATACCTTCCTCCATGTAAGTCACCTAAATAGCACAGAGGGAGGGAACTAGGAATCCCATCATCTATATATTCCTCCAACAAAGGATAAATTTTTTTGCTGAGACAGCCGCTCCCCTTATAAAGGATTATGGCTTTTGTATAGATTGTTGATAGATAATACAGAGTGCATACTTCCTTATAATGGAAACCGTACTAAAATACTCATCAATACAGTATAACGCCTCTAACGTGTCACCTTTATAAAAGGCTCCTCTATGATGCTGCTTTAATTCATACCATTATGCTTTCCTACACTTAAACCCCATAGCTTTAATAGATCATTCTCTTATGCCATTCAGCATACATGTGCCATCACATGGTTCTGACAGAGTGGATAGGGGGTGATATCCCTGATCAGGAGACGGTAATTTATGAACATAGGGCTCATTCACATGAGGACAAATAGGCAAAACATCCAAAGTATATCCACTCTCTAAATTACATAATGTCAACAACAAAAGCAAACTGTGGCATATCAGTTTCCATGGCTATTCTCAACAGCTGACAAATGAACAAACATTTATTAATGCCATTTAACAATCCGATAATTATGTAGATTATGCATCATCATCTAAATCCATGAGTTTTACAGCATATCAGGGCTTAGTGAAGGCTCACAGGTCTGCCACATAAACAGGTACAATTTATGTATATTTGGAAAGGGCCTTGTGCCTCAGCATACATGCATGCTTTCATGAAAAGCACATATGCAAGTGGATATACAAATGCTATAAACATGCATGCCTTAGTGCAAACACATATGCAGATGGGCATATACATGATAATTAACATGTAATCCATTATATCTTTTAATAATAAAAGATCATTAATATTACATGCAAAGATGGATACATAAATATCTTCCATGTAGTCTCTGTAAACCTACATACCAATCAACAGTCATTAAGAAAACACTAAATGTGTGCATTGCGCGTGGACCATATCACAGCATTCAAGTATAAAGTAACATTAACTCTATTGATTTAACTACCAACTCACTATTCCCATTACCTTTTAGGACCTAATAAGTATTCTATAAGAGAATTTAATGTTTTTAGGACAAAATTTATCTGTAAGAGTAATTAAGAATTTTTAGCAACTATTAAAATCTGCCAGCTAATCCAGAATTCAAAATACATGATACTGTATATCTATACCATTTCAAAAATAAACAATAAAAGAACCACAATTTCACTAAAAAATTATATATAAAGGAAGACCAATTACCCTTATATAAGTTGCTTAAAAGTGAGGAGAATTACTTTGATTTTATCATCTAAGATAACCTTTTATAGGTGGCCACCACAGTAAAGGGGTAAAAGAGGTGGCTAAGTCAAAGAGTACACATTCATCTGAAACTAATACATCTAAATCACTACTCTTAGCTCCTTGGGGATAATGGGTAGTCACAATAGTGGGGGAAATGTGACATCCATTCAACCCCAAGAAGGTAAGAGGAGTGATCGAGGTATATCCGCCTCTGGTGAATGAGTGCATTGACTCGACTACCCCCTTGTATGGGGAACAGTAGCCACAGTATAAGTATGACCATACCTGATTAGCTTGAGGGGAATTACCTAATACTATACAGACCCAATCAAAGCAAGGAAGAGATAATGAGACCAAAAACAAAAGTTCAATGTCTAAAAATGACTTAAAATTTTAGAGAATAAAAACTGAATAAAACCTAATAAAATGTGCACCTTCTGCTCACTCACCATGAAGCCCTCTAAGTTCGTAGCGAACATAAACAGATTCGAGCCATCTCCATGTTGGTAAAATAACATGTTTTATCACGCCCATCTTGGGACTGCTCATGAGCAAATCATCAGTCTCAGTGGAACGGCACAAAATCCAATTTAAAAAATAATTTTGACTTCCATCGTTTAGAAAATATCATTTAAAATTCATGGCACTATTCAGCATGAGTGGCACAATACAAAATAACAAAATGTTACAGATCTGAACATTTACAGTAATTAGATCTGGACCAGTTGTATTTCATTGGCATATAACACTACTGTATTTAAATATTCTAAAATCTTCGTTTTCAAGGGTTCTACAGTCTAATGAAAGTCTGGTAATTTCAGATACACAACTACTACATTGGCTTCTACAATATTGCAGCCAACTATTCCGGGACAGTTTCAACATTAATGAGCCCTCACTACAACTTATAAAGCAACTACTGTACTTACATTTAATACTATTCTTTCATCCCCTGGCTCCAACATGTCTGTACACCTCCATCTGAATTGGGACTAATTGTGACCCCAAAAATTGTCTGCCCGAGAAACTATGAAGACCCTGCTAATATTTAGGCTACTAGAGGGAGTTTCTAGTATTTCTAGAACTTTTCCTAGAGCCCCCAGTTCCAACATATACGTCCCTTCCAATGTGAATAGGGGTTAGTTGACATGGGAAACAGTACTTATGGTGTACCATCTCCCAAAAATATGCGTCCATCCCTACTCAAATGGGAACTAATTACAACTACATACAGTACAATATACGATACTCTAACAATATCATACGTCCTAAAACTGATAAAACCTCTAAAAAAAAACAATATTCATATTCTCAAAACATTGTATTTTCAGAATAAAAGAAATCTAAGGCTTCTATTTATATGAAAATATCTATCAACAAATCTTAAGTCTTTAGGAGTCATCAGACATTAAAAAGTACAATCTTTATCATTATATATAAGAAAAGATATATTTTAAAATACATTTTCTTACCCAAAAAGTATGAAAATACCCTTTCACACTCAAAAAGTAAAAAAATGAAACATCATCTGCACTGGTACTACTCTACCATCGTTGCAAGCTCTTGGAGCATTGCCAATAGAGTCCAACTGGAGGGGTAGGGAAAGGAGAACAGGAGGGATGAAACAGTTCTACAAAAACCACAGAGAAGCAAAAGGAGCCAATAAAAACTGCCAACAGAAAAAGTTTTGACTATTTAGAATGTTCATTCTGCTATGAAAAACATTTGGGGGAATGCTTAAAGTGCTGAGTGAAAAAAGAAGCTAAATCACTGCTGAATCATGGTCAGTGACTGGACTTTTATCAGTAAATAAAATATGAATACTTTTAAGGGAACCCACATCATATTACTTATATAAGGGTATTACTTGTGAGTGAATTTACATAATATTACAGGTACTGTGCACGATAACAAGAAACCATAAAACATCGCATAGATATAATAAAAATTACATTACGAAAGATAAATATAACCGAAAAAATGATCACATAAATCCACGATATTAAATAATTTTGGTCCCCGATCATTTATAACACGTACTCATCAACTTTACATAACAGAGTGAAGAACTACAATTAAACCATATAACAAAAATGAGGATTGGACATGCCAAAAAACAAACTGCACTTACTAGATGAACTGCCTGCCATATTAAGGATGAAAAAAAAATAAATGAATAAAATGAGCTAAATACTGTAGCATAAACTCGTACTTTATAAAATAATTATAATAATAAGCTTATTGCAATGAAAAGATAAGTGTTCAACATAAAATGTCTTCATCATGGTTGTATGGCAGCAATAAATTGTACCCTTCTGTATGGTAACCATATACAGTAATACCATCCATTTTACAAACACAGTAATGTATATGGTAGCCTAGAAGTAATAAAACGCTCCCCTTTTGTACGGTAACCACAGACGACCATCAATAATACAGACAGAATAAAAAAAAATTTTAATTTACCTTGGCTATTAACAGTATAAATACTTTATTCATAGTGCAAATGCATGGAAATTAAAAAATTAACTATCATAAAACGGTCAAGTTCCTAAATAAAAAAAAACTGTGGCCCACATCACAGTAAAGCTGAACGAAGCATTAATTATACATATTTCTCAATCATTGACACACTAATTCCAAGGAATCAATGTCGCAACCAGAAATAACTATGGCGATGAAAAATTGCAAGCATACATGTATGCCCCTATTCCAACGCTTGTGCCATAGTATCCTCATCCTGTATCCAATAGGATAGAAAGGAAGTACTGAACAAGAAAAATTTTTTCAAAATTATTCAAATATGAAACTCAATGTGATATGCAAATACTTCTCGACACACAATTTAAACTGCACAGAACAAGAGCAGCACTGTGTGGCAACTGGATTGAATTTCGTTGGTAGCTCTCCTCAGAGAAAAAAAAAATCTTCAGTAGGTACTCACAGTCCACTTAACCTTGACAGAAATACTGAGGAATTCTTTCAACGCAAAGCCAACATTCCTTCCACATTCTTTCCAAATTCTCAGCTCCTCAGGTAGTGTTCTTTACGATCATGAGGGCCAGTATTTTTGGAGATATTGTACAATAGTTTTACACTAAGACAATGGCTAGATACGCTTGCTAATAGCTAAAGCCTCGGAATGAATTACTGACATTTAATACTAAATTATCCCAGCACTTTATATAAAACTGATGAGATAGAGTGATATGGAAGCAAGCTTCATGTTATGTATCAGTAGGAGAAAGAGGAAGGACGGTACTACTCCTCTAGGAGATGCATGCCACAATATCATTATACACATCACTCCTCAGGCCTTCAATCTATTAGGAATTTGGAACAATAACTAGCAATTTTCCCTTAATCCCACTTTTCCATCATGTCTGCATCCACCCCTATTCAAATGGGAATTAAGACACAAAACAACGCAACAACTAGCAATTTTTCCAAACCAAACAAGGTAATATGGCATCAAATTCAACTTTTTGTGACACAGTATTCTAATATTTTCCTTCAACTACTGTACAATGTTTATTCAAGTATTATCAGATGAAGGCATACTTTTACAAATATTTTAAACAGATTCCCTCAAATTGTAAAGCCATTTCTTACCTTTGTGCTGTACATGAAAATGCTTTCCCTTAGATTTAGCACTAAATCTTTTTAAAAAAATTTCATCATACAGACTTTTCTTTTGCTGTTTTTATGTGTTACTATTAATCCCCATATGAATGGCGGTGGAAGATGACAACAGGGGGCTGGGGAATTAAGGTTGGATGTCTTTCCTAACTCCCTTTGTCACTTCTCCAGCTACAGGTCACCAACCTCAAAAATAATTAAACCAATCAACTATTAGAAATGTAATGATTTTTGAAGACATATGTGCCCTTAAAGCAATGGTTTCTCTTTTCAAATTTCATAGTACATATAACCTCGTTTTGTGTCACTATTAATCCCCATTATGGGGGTGAACAGATAGAAGAGTGCTGGAAAATTAAGGCTTAATGCCCTTCCTATCCCTGTGGTGGGCTTGATAAAAAGTCTGAATATATGGTACTAAAAAAAACTCTCTCAATCAAAGGACTTGATGTTGCAAAGAAAACCTTAGTGAGATTTCTATGATATCACATACATACGCAATGGTCGCAATCCCCCCCTGTTAATTGGATGGCCGATTCAATGCACACACATGCTTGTTAGCCAAACATATGCCGATCACTCATTAGGATATAATTTTTCTATTAG
This sequence comes from Halocaridina rubra, assembly GCA_037179515.1. Classification (NCBI taxonomy): domain Eukaryota; kingdom Metazoa; phylum Arthropoda; class Malacostraca; order Decapoda; family Atyidae; genus Halocaridina; species Halocaridina rubra. The sequence goes on along the minus strand of JAXCGZ010002069.1, from coordinate 39,810 downwards.
CACTTCTAAATAGCAGGCACTGTTAAGCAATAATAACTGCACTTATCCACTGAGGTGGGTAAAAAGCTGGGAATCAGAAATCCTCATAAAATTCCATTAAATTTTTATATAAAATTATATCTATTTTATATTAAAATATTCATTCCCTCGCTTCAGCTGTTACCTGTGATGTTTCTCTATTCTTTTATACTTTAAGTGGTTCAGTTAGTAGTGCCTTAGCACAGTGATGATGTGTTGGAGTTTCATATCACAGCTTTGCCACCCTTCTCTACCTCAGGTAAGAGACCATATCTCCTAATATTAGGCTATACTGGAATGCATATAGGGAGCAATTACTGAAAAATTCAGGACACTAACAAACATCTATAATACAGCCTTTAACACAGTTTCTTAGAAAGAAGCATGTGTTCTTCCAGATAAGCATGAAAAGTGAAGGTACACTGGTTTCACGCCTTGTCCACGGCAAAGACATGGGTTAGTATGGTCAAGTACGTGACTTCCAGTGATGAGCTGCTAATTTCCTTTTTTTCTACTGTTTTCTTTCTGTATATACAGTGTAATGCTTCATTTGTTTGTACAAATCAGATTCCTCAGAAGATAAGTAATACACTTGAAAATACAAAGTACGAAGGATCTCAAAATTTCTTACAACTTCCTTACGTAGCTATAACAATTTACATTTACAATATTCACGTGTTGCTCGTGAATTATATATATATATATATATATATATATATATATATATATATATATATATATATATATATATATATATAATATATATAATATATATAATATATATATATATATATATATATATATATATATATATATATATATATATATATATATATATATATATATATATATATATATATATATATATATATATATATATATATATATATATATATATATATATATATATATATATATATATATATATATATATATATATATATATATATGGTAGGAATATGCCCATTAAAAAAACAACAAAAAAATGTTTGAAATACTGTACTTCTTAATTTCGTGACCTTATCTTCGTTACCTTCTTTTGAGAAGCTGACCGGATAAGTTCACGAAATTAATAAGAACTTCAAATGTTTTTTTAGTTGTTTCCTTTGATGGTTATTTTCCTAAATGGGGAGGAGCGAGGGGACTGGGAATCCCCTCCTACAGATTTACTTCCCACAAAAAGTCAAAGTATTTTCTCTGCCTCTGCCACCCCCATTTTAAGGGTGAATATGGCTTTAGTGTGTATATATATATATATATATATATATATATATATATATATATATATATATATATATATATATATATATATATATATATATATATATATATATATATATATATATATATATATATATATATATATATATATATATATATATATATATATATATATATATATATATATATATATATATATATATATATATATATATATATATATATATATATATATATATATATATATATATATATATATATATATATATATATATATATATATATATATATATATATATATATATATATATATATATATATATAAATGATTCATGTTTTCACATATGTAATGTGCTTATTTGGTTATATATATATATATATATATATATATATATATATATATATATATATATATATATATATATATATATATATATATATATATATATATATATATATATATATATATATATATATATATATATATATATATATTATATATATATATATATATATATATATATATATATATATATATATATATATATATATATATATATATATATATATATATATATATATATATATATATATATATATATATATATATATATATATATATATATATATATATATATATATAATATATATATATATATATATATATATATATATATATATATATATATATATATATATATATATATATATATATATATATATATATATATATATATATATATATATATATATATATATATATATATATATATATATATATATATATATATATATATATATATATATATAATATATATATATATATATATATATATATATATATATATATATATATATATATATATATATATATATATATATATATATATATATATATATATATTATATATATATATATATATATATATATATATATATATATATATATATATATATATATATAATATATATATATAATATAGATATATATATATATATATATATATATATATATATATATATATATATATATAGGCATAGTATATGTTGCATTGGTAGGTTTCCATATCTGATTTAAATGGCCCGTGTAAATGTTTACTTCCACACCCCCAGTGTGAAGCACTGGTTTACTTGAACAGCTGAAAAACTTCATTATTGAACTGCCCGGTTACATTTCTAGTGAAACTGGATATTTTTTTTTTGTACTATGTATTTTCATTTCACTCGTTGGGAATACGAAATTAAACATTTATCATATTCATAAAAGAAGGTATTAGATGTTTGTTAACCATTTTACGTGCCACTACTAATTCCCATGATGGGGGTGGTCACAGACTGGAGCTGGGGAATTAGGGCTGAAAGCCCTTCCTAACGCTCCAGAGTGGATTCGAACACGAATCTGTCAACTCCCGAGTCAAGTGCTATAAACTACACTACCGCTGTCCCCAAATTAGAGGAATGGAATACTAGACCAATTGGGCCTAACCTAATCATAAAAGCTTGTGCTATCCCTACGGCAGGGGATGTATGGTCTAGTAGTGTTGCTAGGCTACGCCCATTTAAATCCCTCCAGTCATTGTTCCTGTGTACTCACTATATAGCAAAAACCTCACCTGATTTAAAAAAAAAAAAATATCTGGGGGTAGAGATGGTTATCATAATCAAAAGCGGAAAATAGAATGTCTGATTATTAGCCTAAGCATATTAAAAAAAATAATAATCTGTATACAACCATTAATGGGTATGCGTAACTCGCTGAATATTTAATGAATATAAATACGTCGTTCCTTCTACGCACTCAGAATAAACATTACATAATATCATAAAATCAGTCAAACACGTTAAATTACATTGAAACGCGTTGTCATCCGACAGAAAAGAAAAATGGGCAAGCGACAGACGATGATCCGTTGCCCAAATGCCCCTTCCGAAGTCCACCCCGTGGGGAAATCACATGAGAGATAAAAATATCTTACCGAGTGCAACATATTCCCTCTTCACCTGGGTCTTCTGCTCGATCTGCACCAAGAGATCTGTTAATTTATTCTTCTGGTAAAGGATCTTTACGGCTTGATCTTTGTAGTACTCAAAATTGGAGGCCATGGCTATGAACTGGATTTTAAATATCCCAAAAGAGTGATTCGACTTTAATTTAATATAGAAAACGACCACTTTCCACGATAGACCACAACTAACGTCAGAGCGTGCAGGCAACTGGGCGCCTCTGGCTCGGCCGAGACCAAAAGGAAATGAATTTGGGCTGACAAAGAAAACGGAGAAAAAAAGAAAAAAATAAACAGAATTTCACAGTTAATTATAAACTAAATTATTTTATTCTACTTAAGTAATATTTTGAGTGAAGATTAATTCAGAATTTGCGTCTTCAATAAGCTGTTGATTATAAATTCAATAACGATAAGTTATAAATGGAATTAGATGTGAAGGGAAGATGTCTTCTTGAAGATTTTTTTTTTGTAATATACATAATTTCTTTAATATGCATTAAAATAAGAATGTAACTTAGATTTAGGGCTGATTAATTATTGTAAATTTCAATTCCATCCAGAATATTGGATGGTAAGTATGCGGAATGGTAGCTTTGCTGTTCTCTTGGATGCAATTTTTTTTTTAATATGCAAATATTTAACTGAATCGTGAGGATACAATAGAAATTTATCCGCATTCCATCTAAATTTTGCTCTCGATTCTACGAGATATCATGAAACTAAAATATTCGCAACAAATATTCCTAAATTATATTCCTATTCGATATATCTAAACACTGAAAACGAGAGTCATTCAACATACTTAGAGAACTACCTGAAATATTCTCGGAAAAGGGAAAAAAATGGACAGCTGAGTGTATTAACTACTATCATCACAGACTTATTAGCAATAATAGAAAAGGAGAGCCTAAACACCTGTAAATCTATTACTGCGGTATAAGGTGTGTCTGTCTTTATTAACAAAGAAAATGGACAGGAAACACATGCGTTATGGCACAAACAGAGGGCGCCATTTTTGAAAATAATTCGAGACGCGCAAAAGGTAAGGATAAATTACGAATACCACGCATTCATATATAATTTGACATAAAACTCGTACATTAGATGTTAAGAATGTTCTGGTACTTACACTTGAATGTCCTTTTACGAGAGGAGATGATCCATTTTATGAATTTTCTAATATATGTCCAGATAATTTTGTTTATTCCGCCATTGCGTCTCCTGCCATTGGCCTCTCTTCTCTCAGTGGTAACTTTTCTCGCGTTATGAGTCTTTTTACCGTCTACATGGGTTGAATTATCCATTTTAAGTGCTTCAAACTCTCAAGAATAACCCAAATTACCGATGAAAAAGATGAGTGAAAATATGACCGCAACTTTCATATGAAAAAACAAAATAATGTTTACTGTTCTCTGCTTTTTCTGGAAGTTTCAATTATCTTAACATTGCCGAAGTACCATTTATGAGTGATTTTAGTCTACATGTAATAAACAATTAGTACTTATTATATATAACTGAGCCGAAATAGGCTATCTTTCTTGATTATAATCGTTTAAGAAAAAAAAATCCATCGAGAAAGATAATGAAATATATTCATGTTTTATTACTCATATATTTTACATATTTTTATTATATGATTTTTGTTTCCACATTGCTCCTCCCTTTCATGTATATAAATATCAAAGGGAAGTCACATTAATTGTTGTTGTTTTTTTAATGTGAATAATGGTGTTATGAACTTCCTTTACATCTAGTTTCATATATATATATATATATATATATATATATATATATATATATATATATATATATATATATATATATATATATATATATATATATATTATATATATATTATATATAGTACTACAACCTTTCGCTAGGGGCTATGGAGAAATACTTACATTGCATATTTTATTTTCTAGCTTCTCTTCATTTTTCCTGATATACTTCCCTGATTGGCTTACCCCTATAGCTTTCAAAGTTGGAGATAGTGAAGTTATTTGTGCTATTGACAGAATTCGGCCAACTGTCTATCATGAGGCCATGGAAGCTGGAACTAGCTTCATGTCCAGGCTGTGGATTTTCTGACAAACTGGCCCGAAGTGAACGTTGCATCATTTACAATTAGAAGTAAGAGAACAAAAATAATTGCAGAATCGTGCATGAAACAAGAAGAAGCAATGCAAATGTTGCGTGAGAGATTGTGCAGTCAAAAGATTATTTAGGTTATTTACTATTATAAATATATATATATATATATATATATATATATATATATATATATATATATATATATATATATATATATATATATATATATATATATATATATATAAACTTTAATATTGTATAGTATTGCTACCATATATGTTCATATACTTCCCAGCTTGACTGGGGAGAGAGAGAGAGAGGGTAACAGTTATCGCATTATTCAAGAGAATATTTATCAAAATCTTGACATTGGTAAACGGCATAGAGGTTTGTTTTACCTCTTATCAATGTCCATGAACGATCAAAATCCTCGTGGAAGGTAAAGGCCGATCAACTTCGGTAAACCTTGTGTGACTCCACCGAATAGATACGGCCAAAAATTTGCGCAATTAGTATAATAATAATAATAATAATAATAATAAATTATTGAGATTGCAGTAGCGTTAAAGTAGATAGCTCGAGTCGGGAGGGGAAGGACCCTCTTCCCAGGGCACGGCAGGGAGATTGGAAGGGTATCCCGTCTTCATTCCTCAATTGACACGAAACGTAAATTATATTCCATTTATGTAAACATGTAAAATTCACTTATTCATAGCAATTACATTTTGGGTATTATTAGCAATGAGGCTGCTTTGAAAGTTTTTTTTTTTCGCAGACAAATTGGTAGTGATTTTTTATTTTTTATTTTTTTTTACTTTCGTGTTAAGCTTGGTATTTCCGAAGTTATATCTAGCATTGCGAAGTTACTACTTTAACCATATTTAATTATGATAAGTTGGAAGTTATGACTCTCCTTGAACGCTTACTAAACTTATTGGCCCGATTCCTTAAACAGTGTAAACCTAGGATACCATATTGTTAGTTAGACACACAAATGAATTTCATAAACGCATCCGACGCGATTCTGTGTATGACTTGGATCCCGTAAGGGATCCTAGCCATACACAGAACCGCGTCAGATGCGTTTATGATATCCATTTGCGTGTGTCTAGCTAACTAACAATATGGTATCCTAGGTTTACACTGTTTAAGAAATCGGAACTTTGTGTGACTACTGTAATAATATTCGTTTCCCAATCAGCCGCACCTACCCACTTCTTAGGGAAAGGGAGAGGCAAAAGTACATACATCTGTACGTACACAATTCTTACGTGTATCGTAATTAAGATTGTATTACTTGCACTACCAAGACGGAGATTAATATGACCTTGGCTCCGCCTAAAATTTATTGCATTAATATCAGGAGCTGCGCGCTAGCTTTTCTCTACTGGTATATCCTGTTGCTTGAGATGCTGCTCTCTGTGTATATATATATATATATATATATATATATATATATATATATATATATATATATATATATATATATATATATATATATATATATATATATATATATATATATATATATATATATATATATATATATATATATATATATATATATATATATATATATATATATATATATATATATATATATATATATATATATATATATATATATATATATATATATATATATATATATAATTTGAGGCAATGTTCCAGACGCTTTAATAAAACGATATAAATTCTCTGAACCGCTTCAGTTTTCTTAAAATTAGAAAAATTAGAACGGTAGTTCTAAGGTTCGTTGAGGTATATATTCGTTCTCCATCAGTGAAAATATTTCAATACTTATTCTCTCTCTCTCTCTCTCTCTCTCTCTCTCTCTCTCTCCTCTCTCTCTCTCTATCTATCTATCTATCTATCTATCTCTTCAGCAGTTCAAGTGGTAAAAACGTCGTGTATACATTCAAAATAGAAACTGAAATATATAAAGCAAATATAAATATTATTTAAGCGGTTATAATCAGTTATGTTATTAACAGGCATTTTATCTTTAGTCTGACGACAGTTGGTTGTCCGATAACATTTACATATATCGAAGCTCCTTCTTATATGCAAGAGCTATATGTTTTCGTATGAAAATATCAAAGAGAAAATATTTACTAAAACAAACTAGATAAAAGCTACTAGACGAGATAGCAAAATATATTTTTTTGTGTGAATCAACCTGGTTAGTGGAGGATTAGCATTGCTTGTGAGTGATAGATTCCAGGTTAATGAAAAAGTATTGCTATAGGAAGTGATTCCAGGAGTGCATTCATACTCGTGTGAAAACTGGTTTGGTGAGCATCATAGCAGTTGTAGTAGATAACCCACCAGAGAATCAACCAAGACTAGAAGTATATAAGAAAAATAACATGGGGATACTGGAAGTGATAAATTCAGTTGTAAACATTGTCCGTGAGAGAAAATGTAGTATCTTAATTATGGGTTATGCATAGAAAAATAGACTGGCATAGTCTTTACCCAAGCAGTGATAGGATTCTTTTGGGAGCAAGGTTCTATATTGTGCGCAAAGAAATTTTCTGCACCAACATGTACTGGATCCAACAGGCCCAGGGGTGGAAATGAAGCATCACTACTCGACCTAGTATTCACAGATGTTTTGAATATCTGTAAAATTAAGTATTGAGCCACCATTGGGAAAAAGTGACCACTGCGCGTTTTTGATGAAGCTTATCATCGAAAATATTCTGCTTGAGAGTAGGAGGACCTAGACGGAATGAAGAAGAACTATGCAAAAGGAGATTATAGGAAGCTTAATAAATATTTTGCAGATATTGAATGGGGACCATTTTTTTTCTGTTTTGGGAAATAAAGGAGTATATTTAGCCTTTGCAGGCTCTCTGCCAGAATAGGAATTGTCAGTACCAAAAGAGAAATGGCATAAGGAGTTAGATATGATAGCAGTTTTTAAATCTTTGAAGGTTCTGACAGAGTGGATGGGCAGCGGTATTTTGACATGGGCAGCTCCAGAACTTAGAGGTCATAGTTTGAAGCCTCGTGAGAGAATTTCTTTGCAGGATGTATAGAAGAATATTTTAGCGTTAGAATAGTTGGTATTGGACTTCGCTTAGCAAGGACAGGAAAGGCTAAATGCATTCATGGTTTTTAGGATAAATATGAATAATTAGAGAGTAAAATGCAAAGGACCTGGAGACGGGGAGTTAAAGGCATAGGGTTCTTTACCGTGAGCACAATGAATTAAATGCTATTTGGTAAATACACACATGCAGCCGCAGGGCTTATAAAAGCGAGTCGTGCAGAAAAAATAATGAGATATATATATTTTTATGTTCAACGAAAAATATATATATTAATTTCAGGTCACGTCTTGGAGAAGTATTTTGTGGTTCAGTATTCATGTAGAGAATAAAGTTGTCTTTTTAAAAAGCGATTTCTTCAGTAAACATGAAGAGTGTTGAAATAATTACAAAAAAATTGATATTCGAAATTTGTGACTGAATTTTGGTGATAAATTTGTACACACAATTGTGGTTGCAAAATACTTAGTAATAATAATAATAATAATACATCAAAGAAGAGGGGGAGTAGAGGGGAGAATAACTTCTCCCCAAACTGTTTTCCTTTTTTGATGTCGGCTACCCCCCAATTAAAGGGGGAAACAGCCAAGGTATATGTATGTATGTATATAGTTTTATGAGAATATTTCTACATTCTTCAAAAGATACGGAGTTCGGTATTTACGACATTCTCGCTTCGTTGAAAATGTTCCTGTTACTATGGAGAATAGCCAGCCAAAGTATAGGGTTAATACAATTGTTGAAGAAATATTCTGCTGGCAATTTTCCTTTTTTTTTTTTAAGGAATTGTATTGAAATAATTGTACTCAGAAATCATGAAAATTAAATATATATTTTGTATATATATAGAGAAAAACCTGATTTAATTACATCTAATAAATTCCAATGGCCTAATGTAGTTTTTGTTACTATAATAGGCCCTTTTAAATCTAAGAAGTATTATTAATCTGCAAATTGGAAGTATGCACACAGGTACCCATGTTTAACATTATATCGACATGTCTATCCATTATGACTCATTCGTCAGCTGTCAGTTGCGTGGAAAATGCTGAATCAGTATGATTCACCGGTAAGCCACTGAATCTTTAACCAAGTATTGACATATGTGTTCAAAGCCCTACTCTCCATAACACGAGGTCCCCAGGACCAACGCCCCCCTCAAAAATGGTAACAATACAATTTATCAGTATTTGTCAGTACACCTGTAAAACTAGGAGACCAGTGATGAAAACAAATACGGTGAACAGTCCAATGGGCAAATGACTGTGCTGCTTAAGAAAGGAAATGGAGTACGGAGATGATTATTTTTACATAATAATGCTTGATATATATATATATATATATATATATATATATATATATATATATATATATATATATATATATATATATATATATATATATATATATATATATATATATATATATATACTATCCTGCCTTTTATATTTAACGTTCTTTTTTTTCTCATTTTTTTACACTATTATTAGCTAACAAGTCCCAATTAGTGTCAAAATATTACATATTGTCTTTAATCATAAACCTATTGATGAAATGGTCATAAATTGGCGGAGCTCCTAGCAATGAGTCTATCCAGGGAATGTGCTCAGCAAGTTTTATATACCTTTGACCCTGAACACAGGTACAATAATATGCAAGCACATGTCTCAATCTTCAATTACTAATTTCATTAGAGTGTGAATGATAATACAAGGGAATATTTTAAACTGCATATATGCTTGTCATTTGTTTAAGTAACATATTAAATGTTCAAATCCTGACAAAGCATATGACGGCAAGTCCTTTAATTCTAAAAATGTAATTATTATTATTATTATTATTATTATTATTATTATTATTATTATCATTATTATTATTATCACTGTTGTTGTTGTTAGAGAACTCTCGTAAAATAATAATAGCAATAATATTCATGTATTAAAAAAAAAAGTCCCGACACGGATAGTGACCTCATTCACCTTTTATGATATTTTAAGCCCGATTTCTGCATGAGTCGGAGCGGTTTCAAATTATTTACAGTTAATATTCTAACTTTACAACCCATATCACTAGGAATATATATATATATATATATATATATATATATATATATATATATATATATATATATACACACACACACACACACACATATATATATATATATATATATATATATATATATATATATATATATATATATATATATATATATATATATATATATATATATGTCTTGAATATATTTCAAGACAGTTTATTTCTACGTACATTATGTAAGTGTTATTTGCATATAGTTTCGTTTATTGTAACGTAAGTGCATGAATGTATACTTTTAGACTTAGCATGTATACTTATTAAGTTCTATCATGTATACACGTATATTCGTATGTATAATGTGTAGTTTATTAGGGAGGCTGGCCGTAGAAGATGTGGAGAAAGGAATGTAGGTCACTAATGGATTTTAGCCATTAACCCTTCACCTCCTTGATAACGCTTATTGCATCGCCTCGTTGAACAAAGAACTGTTGTAAGCAAGTCATAACTCAACTTAGTCCTAGTACCAAGGACCCCGACAAACTAGAGGAGTTTGTGGGACTTTCTTACAAATAATTAGTTGTCGTCGTGAGATGCTACGAGGCACTCATGTATACTGTGTTTGTTGACAGTACTTATAAGTTAAATTTTTGTTGTTCTCGTGGGGCATTATGAGACACTCAAGTAGAAGAACATGATAGGGATCTGTGGATCAGAAGATACGTTTTTGATTCGGAGTCCCGTGATTGCTGACGACATCAGGGTTGTCCGGACAGATGAGTACAGATACATTGTATTTCTAACAATATTTATAACTACGTGTGAGGGACAGAATGAGCTCATTTAATTGAACACTCGTAGGTAGAATGTATGTTAGAAAATTTATTATTCTGTATGAGGAAGTTTTACGTTAAGGTGAGGAGAGTTTATTTAAATATTCACATATCAACAGTTCATAAACCCCCTTATAAAATATGTGCATGTATGTCTATGCATGTAATATTAATTATATTTATTGGTAGAGGATTTAATTTTGAGATCGTGGTAGGCCTCTACTGAAGCCGTGTCAGGATTTCCGAATTTAGGGGGTTATAAGATCGAAGAGTAAATAACACACAGGAAATCCTCCACAGCTTTTGGTCCTTCGAACCGGATGAGAATTGGTGTGGTAATGGTGAAAATAGTGTACATTTTAGATAAGCTCCCACCTTGTAAGAAGTTAGTGTAAAACTCTACGGTTAAAATCGTCCACATTTCAGCGAAAGGAGGGAGGAGCATTGCATGTATTTGCATGAATATTGCAAATATAACTTTGAAATTTAAGTGGTTGTTGATATAAATAAGAGAATCCCTTTCCCACGAGGATTAAGAGTTTCTCTATCTGTGGAAACGAAATATATTTTCGTAGTTGAGCGTCCATTAAGTAAATTGGATATTATTACCCAATTTCGGCTGGGTGAACAGTGGTTTTTAGGGATTTGTGTGTTTACACATTTCTCATTTAACGATGTTTAGAATGTCGTATTGATTCCTTTGTTTACGAAAATACACAGAAGGTAGTGACCCACCTACTGCTAGGTGCACAGTGTCGTTTATCTGAGGAACAGTGTGGTTTGCATTACACTCTCCATTTACTGTTGCTGACTTAACAGTGTCGTTTAATTGATGAAAAGTGTGTTTTACACTTTGAGGATTGGCGTCATAATTGACGGAATTAAATAACTGTATGTTATTATCTTGAGATTTGGAAGATTGTCCTTTGATACTCTTTACAGAGTGATTGTTTGTTGCATTGTGGATGCATAAAGAAGATCGTGGATTCTTTGATGATAAAATTGCATCAACTATTTGTTTGTTGTTTTATGTTCTATTTGCTTTCTCAATATGTCGGTTAAACCTGAGGCATTAAAACGCCTTCGGGAATTGGTTCAACGTGATTGTGTTCAGTGTCAAACAGAACTTGCCAAAGATGATGAGACACTTGTTGTTAATTATTTAGAAAGATGTCACCATACGCTAACAGAAAGATTCGGAAGATATGATAGGAAATATGAAGAATATGTCGAGAATAAGCCCCTTAAAAAGGATTCTGAAGAGGAGGATACAGAACATGACAATCTAGCTGAAACAGTAAATAATATTAGCTTAGCTGTCCTAGAACGGATTCGTAAGTTAGGAACTATGGAGAGTACTAGAGCTCCTAGTTCCGAGAGTTCAAGCCTCCCCAGTGGACAACCCACACCTAAATTTCCTGAAGTAAAAATACCGCAGTTCTCTGGAAACTATGATGAATGGAACGAGTTTTGGGATACGTTTGATAGTTTAGTACATAATACTTCTATGCCAACTATGACAAAGTTTACCATCTTGAGAAATGCCCTTAAAGGAGATGCAAAAGACACCATAAAGGGATATCCTGTTGCTAGTGAGAGTTATGATGAATGCATTCAACAGCTGCAAGCTGTTTATGCCAGCAAGGACAGGATTGTACGAAATTTAATGAGGAAATTGGTAAAAATACCAACTCCCTCTTCTAATTATTCATCACTTTTTAAGTTCAAGCAGGAAGTAGAAGCCATTACTCGAAGTCTGAAAAATTATAGAGATATGAAGAACACTGATTGGGTGTTTTCAGAACTCGTGATAATGAAATTACCAGAAGATGTAGAGAACTGGATTAGCATGAAAATAGACACAAAATATCCTACATATGAAACCCTCTTGAAGGAACTGGGAAAATATGTATATCATATAGAGGGCAACAATACTAAAGGTAACACAAAGGGAGAGACCCAAACCTCCCAGAGAGATGAGATACAGTTCTATAAAAAGAATGTGGGTAGTTATGGTGCTACTGCAAATGTAGTAAATAGTAAAACAGACTGTGTATTCTGTGGTTGGCAAGGTCATAAGTCTGAACAGTGTAATAAAGTAGTAAGCATAAATGAACGCAGAGACAAATTGCGAGACAATAACAAATGTCTGAGATGTACTCAGTCAGGGCATTATGCAAATAAATGTTACACTCAGTTAAACTGTAAGAAGTGTAAGAAAAATGGTCATCATGCAGCCTTGTGTTATGAACAAGAGTCAAATTTTCGTAGAAGGTTTGAAGAACCTTCATTTCTGAATGAACAGTCAGAAAATGGTTCAAATATAGATGAGTCAAGCAATGAGCAAGAACATTCTGATTCAAAAAAGGACAAGAAACATGTTGGTGTGATGACTATGAAGGCAGTACAGAGGCAAATGGTAAAGCCGAGTTTACCTTCATGTGCTCTGCCTACTGCAAGTGGAAAAATAAGCAGCTCAAAGGGAAATCTTTGGGTAAATACTAGGTTATTCTTTGATACAGGTTCCCAGTGTTCCTTTATAACTAGGGAATTAGCTGAAAGGCTTAAATTGAGCCCAGTAGATGAAATGTCTCTTGGTATTGATGCATTTCGTTCTGAGACAAAGAAAGGAAGTTTTCCTGTTGTAAATGTAGTTATCAAATTGGGGAAAAGAAGAGCCAGAGTTAAATTACTCGTAGTTGATGACATGGTAATTAGCATCCACACTCCAGGACTAGCAAAGGCTGCAAATGTGTTAAAGTCTAATGGTCACAAGTTGGCCGATGAAGATATTGATAGTGATGTACTTGATAACATTGGCATTGTTATTGGTGCCTTACATTTTAGTCAGTTTGTTAGTGGTATTGACAAGTGGGATGTCTATACTTTGATGGAAACACCGGGTGGTGTCATGTTGTATGGCCATATTCCTTGTGATACTCAACATGAACCCAGTAATGTGCAGAGGCATATTGTTATGCGAGTAGGAACACAGGTTTTTCCTACAGCTACTCAAGAGTTGATTGATGAGGCCAAAAGGCCAGTTAATAAGTTGTTGAGTGAAGAGGCCATAGAGCCTGTTAATAAGTTGTTGAGTGAAGAGGCCATAGAGCCTGTTAATAAGTTGTTGATTGAAGAGGCCATAGAGCCTGTTAATAAGCTGTTGATTGAGAAGGCCATAGAGCCTGTTAATAAGTTGTGGGAGCCAGAGAGTATTGGAGTAAAGCAAGAAGTGCATTACGAAGATAAAACTACACTTAGAAGTTTTAGAGAGTACGTTCCCTTGAAGCCTATCCACACTCCTCTCCTACACAATTTTCAGAGTGCCTTTGGACAAATGAAGTCTCTAATAGAACAGTTGGAGGAAATATTGGAGAATGTTCATGTGGGTAATTTGTTGGATGCTTGTGCCAGTGAAGAGACACGGTATGATATATGCAATACTGCAGATGTAGAGTGGGAAAAGGCCAAAATATCACTGCAAGCATTGAATTCCAACAATGCAAGACCTCAAATGGTACTGGATCAGCGACTTTCTAAAGAATCTAGATCTCCTAACATATCAATCTTTAGTTTAATCTGGAATATAATTACAGACAAGTTGTCGTTGAAAGGTCTGAAAGCTAGAGATGAAGTGCTGACCAAACAGAAACTTCTGTCACTGGTGGGTATATTTTTGGACCCCTTAGGTCTAATATCACCCTTACTAAGAAGAGGGAAAATTCTTATTCAGAGAGCTTGGTCTGAAAAGCTCTCATGGGAATATCTGTTGTCAGAAGTATAGGAAGAAGAATCATCAAATTATGTAAGATATGAACGTCAAGCTGCCCAAAGGGTTAAAGAATTGTGGGCACGCTTAATCATTGATGATAAATTGTAGTACTGATGGGGAGACCCTCCATTTTTTCCTTTTTGGAGGGGCCCAGGATGTCTTGAATATATTTCAAGACAGTTTATTTCTACGTACATTATGTAAGTGTTATTTGCATATAGTTTCGTTTATTGTAACGTAAGTGCATGAATGTATACTTTTAGACTTAGCATGTATACTTATTAAGTTCTATCATGTATACACGTATATTCGTATGTATAATGTGTAGTTTATTAGGGAGGCTGGCCGTAGAAGATGTGGAGAAAGGAATGTAGGTCACTAATGGATTTTAGCCATTAACCCTTCACCTCCTTGATAACGCTTATTGCATCGCCTCGTTGAACAAAGAACTGTTGTAAGCAAGTCATAACTCAACTTAGTCCTAGTACCAAGGACCCCGACAAACTAGAGGAGTTTGTGGGACTTTCTTACAAATAATTAGTTGTCGTCGTGAGATGCTACGAGGCACTCATGTATACTGTGTTTGTTGACAGTACTTATAAGTTAAATTTTTGTTGTTCTCGTGGGGCATTATGAGACACTCAAGTAGAAGAACATGATAGAGATCTGTGGATCAGAAGATACGTTTTTGATTCGGAGTCCCGTGATTGCTGACGACATCAGGGTTGTCCGGACAGATGAGTACAGATACATTGTATTTCTAACAATATTTATAACTACGTGTGAGGGACAGAATGAGCTCATTTAATTGAACACTCGTAGGTAGAATGTATGTTAGAAAATTTATTATTCTGTATGAGGAAGTTTTACGTTAAGGTGAGGAGAGTTTATTTAAATATTCACATATCAACAGTTCATAAACCCCCTTATAAAATATGTGCATGTATGTCTATGCATGTAATATTAATTATATTTATTGGTAGAGGATTTAATTTTGAGATCGTGGTAGGCCTCTACTGAAGCCGTGTCAGGATTTCCGAATTTAGGGGGTTATAAGATCGAAGAGTAAATAACACACAGGAAATCCTCCACAATATATATATATATATATATATATATATATATATATATATATATATATATATATATATATATATATATATATATATATATATATATATATATATATATGTACACACACACACACACACACACACACATATATATATATAATATATATATATATATATATATATATATATATATATATATATATATATATATATATATATATATATATATATATATATATATATATATATATATATATATATATATATATATATATATATATATATATATACGAATAATTTTTACCTCGATCGGGACTTGAACCAAGGACATATAAGTACTATGCCAAGGTGCTGCCAACTACACCACAGTTCTCCTGTTTTTTTTTTCTCTATCATTCATCATGCCTTTCTTTAAAACTACACATTTATTTAGGGTTCACAGTTCTTTTTATATAGGACTCAAAATATCAACTACTCTTACGCTAAAAAAGAATAAAAAGTACTTTCCTATGTCTTGCAAAGAAACGTTCTTACGGAACTTCAAACTTTGATCTCTACTTCTAGATCCACCCATATCAAAGTATTGCTCCCTATACGTTCTGTCAGAGCCTTAGAGGAAGTTAGCTACTGTTGTTATAACCCCTCTCCTTCTCTTAGCATCAAGTGATGGTAGGTTTTACTCATTCAGCGTGTCCTCATGGCTTGGAATTCATATCTCTGTCACCAGACCCTAAATCGACCACAGTGCAATACCAGCTTCAAGTGTGGATTCCAGAATGGTGCTGCATAGTCAGGTTTAAGCTTCACACACACACACACACACACACACACACACACATATATATATATATATATATATATATATATATATATATATATATATATATATATATATATATATATATATATATATATACTGCATATATATATATATATATATATATATATATATATATATATATATATATATATATATATATATATATATATATATATATATATATATATATATAAACTATTCATTGGCAATATATAACAAAACCATCCTTAAATTTATCAAGAAAGCATACACTGCCTTTGCTGTAACACTTATATCCATGTTTTTCATTCTCTGATTCTTGTAAATTCGTCTCTTGGTACTGATTACCTCAATATGGGGCTTTTTATATTCTTGCCCATTCTCATTACCATATACAGTATTTCGAGTGTTGAATCTCATTAACCACTTATCTGACACTATTGCAGATTGTGAGGGTCTAACTA
This sequence comes from Halocaridina rubra, assembly GCA_037179515.1. Classification (NCBI taxonomy): domain Eukaryota; kingdom Metazoa; phylum Arthropoda; class Malacostraca; order Decapoda; family Atyidae; genus Halocaridina; species Halocaridina rubra. Next base: position 22,437 of record JAXCGZ010002069.1, on the reverse strand, counting down.
AGTTCTCTACCACTAGTTTTGTAATTATAAACTCCGGCAGATTATTTACATATATGAGAAACAAAAGTGACCTAACTCATCCCTTCAGAGACAGTGCTAAGCTTCCCTTAGTCAATAACTGCATGTTGACACTCTGCTCCGTTCTTGCGAGATAAGTTCTGCCATAGTTTTGAGAGAGTTAATAGGGAGTGATGCTTAGATATGGGTGGCACTGGAATTGGAATCAAAGCTTGAAGCCTCGTAAGAAAAACTCTGCAGAATATCGGAAAGTACTTTTTTAGTGTAAGAATTATCGTAATAATAGATCATAACAGTAAAGGGAAATCGACGTTTAGGGATTATAAAACTTGAAAAAATTTCACAAATCCAAAGGTTGATGCATAGGCAACTTTACTACTTTACTGACACAAACTTAAAGATTCAGCACATTTCCGAACTCAAAAAGAATAATACCAATACTCTACAAATATTCAAAGACATGCCACAAAGTTGGTAACAGATATATGAAATCGTAGTTATGAGGAAGGTAGATATACCACTTGAAGCAAGAAGAAAATAAGGCAATATGGTAATTTTCAAAGTCCTCCACTGTCTGGCAATGTTAATAGGGAACGATAGGTAGCTCCGGATCTAGAGTTTATGGTTTGATACTTCGTAAGAAAACTTTTTAGCAAGATGTGAAGATGTACTATACTAATGTATGCATAAGTTGCTATTTGAATTTAAGTGCGGAAACGGGAAGCACTAGATGCATTTTAGGTAACAAAGGAAAGATATCATAAATTCCAATAAAAAAAAAATATGACGAAAGGCTGAAGGCGTTGGACTTACCACAGATTGAAGCTAGTAGAGAAAATAAAAAAAATAATATCTTTATTTCCACAAAATATACAGAGAGCATTCATAATATATATATATATATATATATATATATATATATATATATATATATATATATATATATATATATATATATATATATATATATATATATATATATATATATATATATATATATATATATATATATATATATATATATATATATACAGTCAGAGGCACAACTTCAAGCTAGCTCTATGCAGGATGTGAAAAGGATTATTTTCAAGTGTAAGGACAGTTGATGAATGGGATTCGCAAAGTGAGGAAATGGTAAATGGTATATGCATCCATGTAATTAGAAAAAAAATATGATGCGTTAATTATTAAAAAGTAAAATCAACTCGGACACGGGGAGTAACGAGGATGATCCGCTTTCCCGTGAGCACAGTTGGGTATAATACCGGACGGGCATTTTAGAGCAAAAGTCTCTTTCATGTGAACACCATTAGGAAAATACATACAAGCCCTGCGCCGAGATTATCAATTCTTCCGCATCATTCAACTGATATTACTGATAACACAAATCTTGGCGAAATTGTACGATATCTCTCCAAACTCTCATATGTTTACATATTATGCTCAGTGACGTCCCTGAGTTTAGAACAGGCGCACGATATGGGACGGCCGCCTGCGTTTTTATTCTTTTTATTAGGACTTTCGTCTGTTTTTATCCATTTAGGCAATGGAATTGCCTATAATGGCACTCTGGAACTTGTACAGATGGTGAGATAATAAGTTCAGTGTGGCTGTGCTATGCAAATTTTTTAACTGGTGTTTTTTTTTGAGTTCAGTACTCTATCTGGCACTGATTCTACCATCTGTCAGCCCTTGTATAATAGAAATAAATATGTGTGAGTGGGATCGGAATGTGTGCACCCCCTTTCAAGGGATAAACGTTTTAATTATATTTTGTGAAGTTTTATAGAAAGGCCAGTGAGTGGCGGTAGTGATGTTTTTTTTTCTTATGACGTAATTTTACACTATCACCAGTCATCGGACTTTAGCAATAATACTGATGAAGTTGGTCAGTGATTAGATTACACGAATCGGGAAATGATAGACCCGGGATTGATCCCACCACTGGGCGTTAGGAAGGGTGTCCATCCTAAATTTCCCAGCTCCAACCTGTGTCCACCCCTACTTTTGGGATTAATAGTGACACTTAAAACGGCAGAAACAGCTTATGAAATTTCTTGGTGTTCCTGAGAGTATGATTTCCAAGATGTACTGTAAGTTAATTACCTATTTTCAGTATTTCTCACGATATTTGTGAAGTTGAGGCCCATAATTACTCTCAATAATCTCTAACCCATTTAATGTGCATTCTTTCATTTGCTGTCGTGTGTGGACATATGTTTATTGTCAACATCATCTCTATGATTTTCACAAAAAAATATTAGACTTATTTTCATCCTTAGACTGTGATATGACAGGGATGGGGGGGGGGGCAGGCATTATGATAGGAATCAGCCTTTGTGACAGGTTAGGTTTTTCCATTATGTCATGGGAGAAAAAATGAGTAGATCTCAAGAATGGCCCTTTTGATAGGTTAGGT